>OOFH01114044.1:0-11696 GCA_900323355.1 Merlangius merlangus | reverse complement strand
TTTCAGTCAGTCCGAGCAGCTTAGCTTCTATCTCCAACAGGAGCTCTTCTCTGCAGTCCGACATATTGCGTAGCGTTTTATTTACTGTCAACACTATGGAAAAACAACAAAACGGGACGTGTCGACCTAGCTAGACTTCAACTGTTACCTTAAGCTACCGCTTCCTCAGTTGACTTGCTGCTCTCCCACATGTCCGACGTTTTCAGTTTTTTTCCGGAGTTGAAAAGTCTTCCGCCGCAAAACAATATTCTCTCAAAAATCTCGGTAGAATCTCTAAATTGTTACACCACTACAACACAACAACGTGGTGTGGGAAACGTTACTTTTATTTTCACGGCGGAACTGGCAAAACACATAACAACATGTCGGGAAGTCACCGTGCGCGCTCTCTTTCCTTTTCTCTTTCCCAGAATGCAACACACAAAACACACTTCCTCTTTCCCCTTACCTGGCAGTATTCTGCTATTAACACACCCCTACTGCCCCCTACTGGCTACAACCTAACAGGGTGCTACACCTACATCTGCACCAATTTATGTTAGTAATGTCCCTGCAAAAGAACTAGGTGGCGCCAGAGTTGTGTGTTTTATTTCTTATTACAATTATTTTAATAGGCCATTTATTTAAAAAAAACATTTTAAACCTAATTCTGATGAACTTAATAGAACTTGAATTGTAATATATTTGATTTTACCGATTTTTAGGTAAGCTATTCTCCTTCTGTGAGGATGTATGCATTCTGCTGTCCAGGCACATGCAGTGGGCTTAACTCACCACTGCACTCCATACACCTTCCTTTGAGATGTTAAGAGTTTCCTGCTACAAACCTATTTTCATTTATTTCTTTGGTCTCGAGGGAGAGGCACCTTTCCTCTCCCTGTTCTGTGAATGATATCCAATCAATTATATGAAATAAAATGTGTTCATGGAAAGTCATTAACGTTTAAATAGCGTGAACACCTGCTTTTCCCTTCAATGTGTGCCATTTAATCACACATGAGTGAAATGCATATGAATGAATTATATACAAATAAATGTAATATTTGGAGATATTGTGGAGACACAAAGAAAGTGCAAAACCAGGGTAAGAATGCACATGCGTGTGCACGCACACACACACAAACACACACACACACACACACACACACACACACACACACACACACACACACACAGACACACACAGTCACCTTCCATCTTTACTAGACTTGCTTCTCATAAGCAACCAATCACCTATATTGACTTATGGAAAGTTTTGTGTTACTGTGGCTAGAGTGTGATGTGCTCAGTCTATTTTTAAACCAAACTTTCCCCTCAGGTTTTAAGAGCGTGAGAGGTGGTGTTGACGTGCAGACAACATTGATTTTTTCCCCACATGTACGCAAAAGTTTCTACATGCAGCATAGTGAGATATATTTACACATTCACATACTATTTTGACCTACCACTTAATATTCTGCCTATTTATTGTTTCTGTTATTCTTAGCCATATTCTGGAGCTATAAGCTGCTAACCGTAGTTGTATATTTTGAGATGCTTTTCTTGGCCCATGTACATCCACCAAGAAATTAAACATATTTAATACTGGAAAATTGTGTTTTGAGAAGAATTGTCCCTAGAAAATGCACCAGCATCATGAAAAAGCCACTAAAGACCATCTGTGTTGTTGACTATGCTTTAAAGGACTTTGCCACCACCAAGCTCAGCCATCACAAACAACTGCTCTTTTTAAGATGCACCCTCCCTGTGGTAAAGTAGACTTGAAAGCACAGCTACCCTCATGTCCCAGGTGGAACCACTCAGAGGTTACCACCAGCCATGCCTTGTCACTCTTCAGGGCTGACACGAAAGCCTTGACAGGAGCCTCCTCCAGTTTGCTGTAACAACATGAAACAGCAATCCCCCTGTTGTTGTTGGAGACGTCACATCAAGTAGAGTACATGCCTCAAGAAGAGAAGAGACTGAACAAACCCCTCCTCAGCATGGGACAGCAATCTAAAGCTCAAGGACTTCAAACATACACAAAATAGCATTCTATACATCTCTAAATTGTGACAGATTATTTTGGCTCCCTGATTAATGTTTATGAGGCTTGTATCTTCAGAACCACACAAGAATACATGTTTTCAAAGGGGTTGGGGCAAGTAGTGGCTTCAGATTCTACAGCCTTGTCATTACCACCACTTGTAACAAAGTGAGATTACTGAAGTAAAAATATAATCCTGGCCAATGCACATCAGGATTCAGAGAACCAATGCATCTTTAATTTAGTCTATATTGACTTAATAGTGATTATTCAAAAACACTGACAATGTACACTAGATGCTAAGATGGCCGATTTCAGTGATTTTGGTCTTTAAATCCGAATGTGCAAATTATGCATGCTGAACATTTTGGGCTATCACACTGTTATTTTAAACTACAACTTTTCCTCATTCATACTAGTAGTAGTAGTAGAAGAAGTACTATTATATATATATAAGCAAATGCAAATATGTTTCAACACGTTCCTCTGTTCTGCAAGTAAAATATCAGGTTCAGAGGAAACATATGTCCATTTCATTGTTGGTTTCTGCAGCACCTTAGCAACACATCCTGTTGATACCTACAAGCAGGTTATAGTTAAGAGTTTTGGAGGTGTGTTGAAGAAAAAGGCATGGCTAGCCACAGCTCTCGCCTCTCAGGTCAACCGCTGCTAGGGGCTTCGCTCTCTGTTTTGTTTTCAACACAAAGGAAAGGAAGTCACAGTAGATGCTTTGGGCTTGTTGCATTAACTGCAAATCTACACTCACCGGCGGTTATAAAACATGCAGCCTGAAACAAACAAATCCATTATCAACAAGGTGGGCTCAAGAGGGGGTCTGGTGATATAGCCTTATTCATGTGAATCACAATGTATGGTTTACTACAATTATATAGGTTTACTATGGCACACTAAAGATTTATCTAATACTATTTTGTAACTCACATTGTTCTGAAATCTTGAAAAAATAAATCAAGATTATGAACAAGTCTGTCATACAATTAATTAATTCTCTTAATTTACCAGAATCTGCACAGACATTTGTTTGGGCGAGGAGTAGGAGATTGTGAGCTGAAAGCGGTATATGGGTGTGTCATTGTGAGGGCTCTCATTGAAAGTGAAGGTTTCAATAGTATAGAATGTTGTGTGCTGCAGGCAGCGTGTCCAGGGTGAGACCCCCTTGGGTCTCATCCCTGGTGGACTGTACCAACTGGCTGGAGTTGATGGCTCAGAGGAGTAAATTCAACCAGAGGAGATAAAGAGGGCAGTTTCCCCTTTTCCCTTTAACACACTTCCTGTGACTTACCCGTCTATAAAAGCATCCCTGGTGTTGTGGTGACCCACAACGACAATGATAAGACATTCACAAAGGGACTGTAACTTTTAGGGAAAAGGGTTTTGCTGTAACAGTTCGGGTTTACGACAGTTCGGGTTTACGAGAGTCCCGGTTTACGGCAGTTACGTTTTGGACTCATGCTGGAGTAAACTTGTATTATTGAAGTGGAGAGTAAAGCCGACTCGACCCATCTCCGTCTCTTGTCTCATTTATCCCACTCCACAATTGGTGACCCCCGACGCGAGTTGGATACGGCTGGATTATGTTGTTATGTTGTTATCATCGATGGTGATAACAACGCGCCCGCTGTGGCGCCGGCCGCCGCTGGTGGCGCGGCTAACGTCGGTGGCTATGCTGCCACCGTCAAGTTACCAGACTTTTGGCAGCACAACCCATGGTCGTGGTTCCAACACATCGAAGCCCAGTTCCAGCTGAGAGGAATAACGAAGGACGTGACGAAGTACTTCCACGTGGTAGCAGCCTTAAATGCCTCGACGACGGCCAGGTCTATGGCGCGGTTGGAGGCTCCTCCAGCTGTCGGCAAGTACGACACATTCAAGACGTTCCTCGTGGACCTTTTTAAACTGTCGGAGCTGGAGAAGGCGGGCCGCCTGCTTTCCCTGATGGGCCTGGGCGATGGCAAGCCGTCCGAGTTGATGGAGAGGATGCTGGCCGTGCTGGGCTCGGCGGATCCCTCTTTCCTTTTCGCCCACATCATCCTGCGGCAGCTTCCAGCACCCGTGCGCACCGCACTGGCCAGCTCCCTCCTCGTCTTCTCACTCCTCTCTCTTCAAGACGGTGTCACGGCACCAAATGTTAGATTTCATCTTATTTCTAAACTGTTGTATAGACTCTGCGTTGTGTATTTTACCATCGTAGTAGTAATTCTTGAAGTCGAAATCAAAGCAACTTGACAGGTTGGATAAGAGGGCTCAATAGATGGTTTATTCCAGGATGTAATACAGCGAGATACAGACTTAGGTCGAATAATCTATAGTGGACGCGGTTGAGGAGCAGTTTGTGAGACGTGTTCCTTGGCTGTCGAACCCTTTTCTCACCCCACCAAAGGGTTGGGGCGAGTATTATATTAAAGATTACATGAAGAACAACAGAACAGAAGCACTCCCACCCTTGATAAGGTATACGGCCCTGACTATGTCCCAGACAACCAGGTTGGTTCGTCCTTGTTGAGACATAAGAAATGGCGGAATCTAGGAAATGACACCTTGTATCAATGTGAAAGGGACTGGCCCGTTCCCAGACTAGAACACAGAGAGACACTAAAATACACCAACATTCTACACTGCTATCATTGCTGTAACACGGAGAAATGGTTAACCTAGCGATTGTTGTGCTTGCACTTGGTTCTATGAACATCCTTTCTGTACCGACAGCGATATATTGTTGCACTTCTTATGACAAATGTACTTATTGTAAGTCGCTTTGGATAAAAGCGTCTGCTAAATGCCCTAAATTGTAAATGTAATGTTGTGACGACAGTATTTATTATTTATTAGCAAACAGGACCTCTGCATGTCACTGCCCCAATGAGAAGGCCAATGTGAAGGCCTCAAAACTCTTCATTGGTTGTGCAAGGCAGGTTTTTCTACCTGGTATTGGCAAAGGAGCAGACAGTTTAGAGACGGACTTACGTGCGTGAGAACGCCTGATTGCAATAGTGTTGGACATGAATAATTAAATCAATCATAAATACATAATCAAACCCCAATATGAATGGCATTCGTTGGCCTATTCATTATACAGTATATAGTTCTGCCGTTATCGTATGCCTTTAGCCCAAATTGGCCTTTCTTAAAAACATTCCACCATTTCCACAAGAGAAGGGATGTTTCTTTACCCCGTCAGTACAGCCGCGTAAGGCCGTGCGCCAGGGTCGAAGTTGAAGTTATTTAACCTATTAAGCGACTCAATGTCGGGCGCTGAAATTGATGCCTGCCCCGAAGGGGAACCCGAGGGCGTTTCACACGATGCCACGGCACATCAAGTGAACACACCTTAGAGCAGGGCAGGGCTACTCACTCGACGTGTTGTTCCCTGCTTAGAAAAGCCCTCTGTGTATTTACAATGAGACATTTAGCAGACGCCGCTACCCAAAGCAGTGCACAAGCAACGGCTGGGATCAATACACGGTGTGTTTGCCGGTCCATTAACCATGTAGCGGGTCACGCCTCACGCGTTAACATGGCAACGTGAGCAAAGGCATTGATGTGGCGGGGGGAGCTAAAGCAAACACGACGGCGACACGGCGGTTAGGCCTGCCGCCGCTGTCGTCGTCTCCGGGAGCAGGCAGGGATTCTAGGTCGATTGGTGGTGTTTGGTTTTCTTTGACGGTGTAATGCTGTCCTTTCAAGAGTCCGCATTGTGGATGTTGTCGTGAGGACCAGCTTCCCCAAACGGATTCGTTTCCGACCCTTTGTTGTGTGCAAGGGCGTAGGAACTGGGGGAGACAGAGGGGACGTGTTCCCTCCAATTTTCGAGACAAGCGCATTTGTCCCACTCAAAAATTATACCGCCAAATATCTAATGTTTTTATTTTGAAAGCGCAACACAGCGTCCTGTCACTGGCCCCATGAATGGTGTTGTATGCCCCCCACAGAGCCTTTAAAGCCTGATTTCCACCAGGGACGTAAGCGCCGCAGAACGGCTGCGCCGCGGTCATCGCTGCTGATCGCTGCCACTCTAATCAATGAAACCCTTTCCACCGGGCGCGCTGCGGAACGTCTCAGCAGCGTCCCAGGAGCGGCATGCCGCGCCGCAGCGCTATCATTCCGTAGCACTTCTATTTTTGACGAGAGCCGTTGCTGAACCGCGTCAATTTCAACAGAGCAGATTGAGCCGGGAAGGAAGTGAAAAAGTAAAAGCCATAGAGCATCCCGTCAATTTTCAAATAAAACGCAGCTCATGTAGCCCATGTAACCTATCACAACTTTACATCAAAGTCCACTTCCCATTACGTCATGACCGGTGGCACCAGGTCAGCAGTCAATCAATCAAAGGGTCGGCAACATGGACGATGAGAGACTGTGATTGATTGTGGAAGTGGAGCAACATAAAATAATGTAGGAAATAAATCATCCTTTTTATAAGGAAAATGTCAGAACAGACAAAGCCTGCCATTTAATTACAGTAGTTTTGAGAGAGGAAGGTGAGTACATTAGGTTTAGGATTATCGCGTGATCTCGTGATCTCGCGTGAATACGATTGACGCAGGGCAGAGTTCGTAGCCGTTCCGTGTTGCTTGTCCCCGGTGGAAATCAGGCGTCAGACTGTTTGAGATGCGGTTGTCTGCAGCTAGCGACAGGTTAGAGCCGTTAAGATGTAAAGACAGCAGCAGCGTAGTTTAAATGATTTCTTTCTCCAGGGGAAGAAAAAAAAGAAAGGAAATGTGAGGTGGTCATAATTTTATCCGGGAGGATAATTATATTTTCAGACGTTAGAGTTGTTGATGTTAAGCTGATTTTGTGATTTAACATCCAACTCTAAAAGTTGTTAGTATGAACGTTACTAGCAAACGTTTGCTGGCCAAAATGTAGCGGACTTTACAGTAAGAAAAGGACAAAAAGCGATTTGATTAAAGATGAAAGTGACTGTAAAAATAACATTATTTTTCATTATTTGTCCTGGATATTGTAGATGGAAAGCTAAGTGAGCACTTTAGCCAGGATGATTTGTTGATTTTGCAAAAGTTGGAAGAGACACTTCTGGGTGGAGAGATTGATGCTGCAGTCATTGAGAAATACCCAGAGTTGAACAGAGTCACTTTCAGTGCTTTCTATGTTTCGCCTGAACTACTCATTTAGCAACAGTGCAGACACTGCAGGGATCATGCTGTCTAGCTTTTTATTTGATATTTATCAGTTAATTACATCCATTCTAATGTCGTTTTCGTTTACCTTTACCTTCACACACCAATTAGTTAGTGTAAATGTGGAAGAATATAACAATTATACACTCAAGAGTGAAAACAGGTGTATATGTTACAATTCTTGATGCTGTTTTCCCCTTTAACATTGACCTTTGCCTGTGTCTGTTCATTGAGGCACAAGATACAACTAAGAAAAGAAAAGGTATTCAGAAAATACGAATTCAAACTTAGATCAATATTCTTCCCATGTTATTTATCAGTCTACAAAACTGTATGATAAGGCCTTCAATTAAAGAATTGATATGCATCAGTTCAATACTGCCATTCAAAATGTGTTTTCCTTTACAAATGTATCTTTTTAGAAGAATAAAATACATTTGTGAATGTTTTGCAGTGTAGTTCATTCACGACATATTTCTGTTCGAACCATCAAGGTTCGAACAGGTTTCCGATATGTCTGCTAAGTGCTTTAAATGTAAAGACCTTCGCTAAGACCTCAGCTTCTACAATGTCGTTCAACACTGAACTGTAGAATAGCACGCCACATTCTTAGAAGTGCCTCACGGTCTAGATTGAAGTGTAGCAGTGCTGTATACATTTGTTCAAGATAAATGAGACGCTGAAATTTATATAAAAATAATATTCTGAAGTTAGACTTGGCCTTCATAGTTGTTTTCTTAGTTGTGTATTTACTTAAATGATTTAATTATGTTGAATAGCATGAAGATATATTGCATGATGTGTAAGTATAATCTGATCCTTCATTGGCAAAAGGGGTACCTAGAAATCTGAATATCTAACTCGGAACCGTCCAAGATGTATTTTTAAACAAGCCGTCTCTCAAACCCGGGCTGTGGAGGATTTTCAATATTTGATTTGGTTAAGGGACAAAGAGTGACACAGAAGTGCTTTGAGGAGGCAAGGGCTTTTGTATTGTACGTACTTCTCTTAAAAGAGGCATCCACATTTTATTGCCCAATTTTCACTTTGATAAAAAATTGTGGAAGTCAATTATCTTGGGGATGCAACAAATGCCAATTCAACGGCAACACATGCTGGTGAGAATTCAAAGCCTTGCAAAATGAACGATGAATGCCGGGGACTCCAGTCAAACATACAGTTAGGATCTGGGATTAGAGCGAATGTGGAGCATCTCGGCAAGCCTCCGAAATTAAATTGGCTCTTCTCGGCAGCGCGGCTCACAATTCCAAAGCTAGAATTGTAAGATGCCAAAAAAATGATGAATTCTATCAGTCGCAAAGACCTTCCTTGTTGTAGGAGACACTTTCCCATTACTGGAGTGGCGACAGATTTTATGCTTGAATAGGGCAGGGACACGCCTGTCCATGCAGCTCTACGTTAGCACTTACATGATTGACAGCTGGTGTGTGTCAGGATCTAACCATGGAAGAGGACATACTTTTTTTTTCTCCAAGCAATAGGTAAAGAGATGTTTAGGTTAGTATGTATGATTTTTGTGTGTGTGCCAGTATTAGTGTGTGTGCCAGTATGTCTCGTGTTTCTTTTTTCTCCAACCATGAATAGACGTTCAATTGACCAATCTTTGAATGAGTGCAATGGCAACCCCCAGATATGAAACCACGTCTTATACAATACTGTGTGCACAGTATCCACCAGGGCCTTGCGTGGTCATGGAACGCAGTGTCGTTAAGCCGGGCTGTCGTCACACGCAGAGAGCCTTTTTGACCCTTGGCCAGTCCTTGGCCAGTCCCACCTGCTCTATAAACCAATGGGAACTCTCACAGTCTTCCATCACGCCGTAGAAGGAGGGGGGATCAGGTGTGCCGGGCCAAGGAACTCATTTGGCCAGAGGCCAAGAGATGCATTGGTTTCACTTTCGCTTTCACCCAATATAAACATGTATTACTTGGCTGTCATCCACCGCAACGTATGACACACGGGCCCTCCTGCTGGTAAATACTAAACCACTGAAGCCCCCTAAACAGAGAGTAGGAGAGGGAAAGGGAAAAAGAGAAAGAGACAGAGAGAGAGCGCTCCGTTGCAGACATGTTTACCGAAGCCACGGCAACTGAGAAATAAAGTCTGAATTCAAAGTAATTGAGTCGTACAGAGAAACCGACTCAAAGAAATAACAAGTTTTCTTTTTTCATTTAACGATATGCCAGAAATAGGACGCTACTTAAATTTTGATAACTCCTCATAGATATGAACCACATGTAATGTGTAGGAGCAAAACGCAGGCACGTTTCCCCATTATGACTGCATCGGATATTCCTACGCAAAAATCATTTCAATTCAATCAAAAGTCATTAAAAACTGGAGACTTCACATCTAGGAATAGCGATGAAGTATTGACAAGCAGTCTCGCATCCTGTGCACCACGTCCACCGATAAACCCTGGCCCCCACAGAAGTGTTTGCAGCCTGTCCAATGTGTCGGTGTTTGGGCATACCTGTGAAGCCCAGAGGGCAGATGCAAGAGATGAGCTGGGGTGGGGTCAGCGTGCCGGTGGTGACGCAGGTGGCGCCGTTCACACATCTCTGCGGGTGCGTGATACAGGCGTCGCCCACGTGCTGGCAGAACTCCCCGGTCCAGCCGGGGGCGCAGACACACTGCAGTACACAGCGAAGGCAACACCTTATTCTGTTTACCGTTCACTCCCCATGTTCACACACATTTTGTTTAGCCAAAGTGATTTTTGAGGATGCCTTCGGGGTAGGCCGCCGACGTCAGTGTTAAACCGACAACCTTTCGTCTTGAATACGAATCCCCGCACTAAACCAGCTTGCCTCGTTTTATTCTAAGGAGGAGCATTACACCTATAAATCAAACACTCCATTGTCAATGATGAATACAGCCGCACAAACCCAAACCGACATGTTACCCTAAACAACTTAACAATTGCTAAAATATAAATGGACTGGCAAGCGAAGGCGCTGTTGGTAGTGGACATCATGGCTGTGATGAAGTGCTGTGTGCAGTAAGCGTCTCGAGGTAGAGCTCAGAAGAAAGCGGTGCAAGAGGAGTGTGCTGCCGCTAGGACAGAACAGCACTGATGAAAACTAATTAGGAGCCGTGGGGCATTATGCAGCTCTCTGAGGTATTGTGTAACACGGAAATTCCCAAGGACTAACCAAAAGAGAGGTAAGTACGACTACACCCGTCCATCCAAACATTATGGTCTGTTTTTGTTCGTTCTTGTGTTGAGCACGATTGCCAGAATTTATTATCCTGCCGCCCCCATAAAATATATAAAAACCCTGAATATGAAATAGCATGTGGCTAACACGCTTATTTATGTATTGTTTTGATATAGTTGAACTCAGATAAAACACGCTAGGCAAAGTTATAGCAGCCAAAGCCAAAGCAATATATCATCAAAAAGAGAACGGCGTCGACAGCGATATAGAGACATAATGATGCACACGAGTTATCGCACATCCTAAATAATCTGCTCAGACAGTACCCAAACCCAGACATGCATTTAAGTCATAAACAACCCCATATGTTTTATCATAAAACAATGTGCATTATTACAGCACAGGGCACATCAACACACACACAGACACAGAAACAAACACACACACATATTTTCTGACTCCAACAGACCATTTCGCATGCAGTGGGTCTACCTAGGGTGGGCTAGTAGACGGGCCCGTTTCAGGCACCGCAGAGTCACATAAATATATATTTTGTTTCTGAGTACTTCATTATCCAGGAAACATTGAATTACTGACCTTGTAGCCGCCAATTATACTCAAACACAATCCCTCATTCGGGCAGTTGATATTGAGCTGCCCGCAGTAGTCGATTAGTTCTTCACAGTTCTTCCCAGCAAAGCCTTCAAGACATCTGTGGGATGGTGTCATCAGAATCAATTCACCTTGCTCAATAACAGGCCACACATTTTAGACAGGATGCAGACGGACTTGAATACATGTTGGCTAGGCAGTGTACACTGTGTGATTGGGACGGGGACAGGGGGGGACTGGAAACTAATGTCTTTTCAAAGTGATATTCTTTTCTGTTTAATAACGCTAAGGTAAAATCCACGGAGAAGGAATGATTTATTTTTTTCGTATTAAAGAAACTAAAATGATATTATTGAACCGAGGCGAATGAAAATGAAGCAGCCTCTGTGAGTTACTGAACTCTATAATAGGGTTTAGGCCCCTTCCTTGAAAAGGGAAAAACATAACACTTGATGTCGAGTGCAGCCTATCATGATATCCTGTTGAAAAAGCTTTTGAAAACAAACTAAAAACCGTATATCTGTGTTTCTTTCATCCTACTAGCCCAAAGGCAGCTGAACACTTCCATTATGATTACTGGATTATAAATCACCCTTTGCAATGTTCTGCAAAAACATAACATAAACATAACACTATGTAGCATTACCTGAAAATACTTGGAATCATTGGAGGACAAAAAATCAATCTCAGAAAAAATTATATGAATTTTCAGGTAAC
>OOFH01114042.1:0-18190 GCA_900323355.1 Merlangius merlangus | reverse complement strand
TGCCACCATGTTACATTTCAATATAGAGCTGCAGAGACGAAGACATTTAATTTATGAAATTGAATTGGTTAAAATACATGTGGTATTGGAATAATGCTTCAAAAAAGCCAAACTGCAATATCACGGAAGTGCTGTGTGGAGTAAGTCGTTGACTTTCTGATCTGGATGTGATGCGCGCCAAGGCTTTGAGCAGTGCTGAAAGTTATAGCGCCCACGTAAGTTCCTATGAAGACACACTGCTTTGGGCTACTTCAAATTATCATGAAACTAAAAAAGTGGTTTGTAAATTGTGAAAACTTTCAATGGACTTGCACTGCAGCACAAGCGCTATACAAAAAAGCATGAGTAGGAATGGCCTATTGTAGATTACAGAACAAATAAGAAATAAAAAGGGTAGGTCTATATTATCTTACCAACCTGTAATTAGTAATTGGAGCTTTTTGATAGAGGAGTATTATACTTTAGCAGCCTGTTATTATAAGTAGATACAGCTGATATAGGTGGAGCGCAACAGTTTGTTCATGAGTAATGAGGAAGTAGACAATGCCGTGATGGCAACTACACATCTTCTGAAACTGAGAAGTTTCACTCGGTACTGTAATTACGGCGCAACAATTCTTTTTAACCAATCTTTTTCTTAGCTTGGTTCCATCCCTTTTGTCTAGTGATGAAGGACCAACCTCCCCAACACACAACCCGCACTTACTAGGAGGAGAAGAGAGCACCATCCTCACTTTTTATACATTTCTCTACCAATCGATTGTTAGTGACAATCCAAGAAGCCGATGCAACCGTTCTGGCAGCTGTGGTGACATAGTGAGGTGTGATTATGTGTGGTGGATTTTACAGGAATAAATCCTGTCCTGCTGTTTCCAACCATTGGGGAGATGGAGAATGTTGTGCAGCGACAGAGACAAGGGCATCGTCAGAGAACCATCACAACCTCAACCCGATTTCCGTATCCAACCCACCATTAACTCCACTCTATCATCTCCACCACTATCACCATCTCCACACTGACACACTGACACACTCCAAACCGACAATCGCTCCTCCTGGTTACAGCAAATATTTCCGAAAAGCCATCTCTGGTACTGACGTCCGGGACCCGATGCAGACTATAGCGTCGGCGCCTTATACTGTCTGATAATGGCCTCTAAAGCGTATGCTGATCAGAATTGGGGAAAAGCGGAAAGTGTCACTTCTGATGTCTTGTGAGCAGCCTCGTTGAAGTGAGCTGTCTCATATTGGATCCATGCCTCCTCCCCTCCACCGCCACCCCATCGACACCTCCGCCTTGGTGGTGTGATGAGGAACGCCAACTTCCAGTCACTTCCCCCTGCTTTCTTAACACCAGCGGCACAGCTGGAAACATATTAATTATCCCAGCAGGCCAACACACTGCATGGTTAAACCACGGTTCAGTCAGTGGAAACGAATGACTATTGTTATTCTGGAAACAGCCATTTCTTTCAACCCCCTATCCTTGAGCTGGTAGTCAGGAGCGATGTGTTATTGTTCTGGAAGCCAGGGAGGATGTTGTGGACGATGGAAGCTCTGTCTGCCTTGGCTGCTCTCTCTGCTGGGCTAGGATGTCCCGTGAGTCGGCTAGGAGGGCCAACCAAGAGGAACGCCCATGAATCCATCAAGAGAAGAAAAGGCTGTGTGTGTTTGTCCAGAAGCCACTTACTGCCAGACGGCGTCAGAGCCAGCGTCCGAAACGACATCTTGGTTCAAACGCCGGCTTTATGAGGGCTCTTGTTAGCGCAGAGCACTGGAAGGAAGAGAGTCGTGTGCATTGTTTTGGAACGTCCAGTCCAAGCATTGGAGATGGACAGCTTGAAAAAGTGGAATAAAGACACACAAACACACCACATGTCTTTTGTGGAGAAAATCAGTTTTGCTCAGAGCAACATTTCAATTACTAATGACACAAACATAGATTTCTATGTAAGATGGGTGAAGCTTAAAGCCCAAACATTCAGGGATAGCTTTAAACTTTTTGTGAAAACTGGCATAGATTTGATATAGATTTAAACTTTTCATGAAAACTGGAAAATATATGTATGCAGTGCTAGGGGTAGGATAATAAATGATGGTGTGTTAACTTAATTGGAATACCATTCATGCTCTTTATTGAATTGTAAACCTTTGATTTTTTCAAAAGTGTTTGTTGTGCTTGCTAAAACAAGCAGCTTTCAAACAGAACAATAAATCACATTTATGTCATAGAACAGAAGAACACATACAACATATAGAACTGTAAAATAAATTTACGGTAGTACTGTATGAAAGGATTCATAAGAGAGCCATTTAAAGGTCCCATGGATGCTTATATATAGGTGTTAGTAGGCCCTTAATACAGTATTTCTGGAGCTCTATATCTAAATAGTATCATATTATACATAGATATCTATATCATATAATATATATATTATCACGGCCAAAAGCTGTGTGCGCCTCCAGACGGTATTATCAATCTCAAACGACTGTGTCGGGTTCTGCGAAGCCTCTGGTTCTTCCACTTCCACATCAATCTTAAGTAGACTGAACCGCCGCATGGAGGAGAAAGGGATTGTTGACCACGATTGCCTCGGCAGCGGGCAGCCCCGAGGCACCGGTTGTGGTGGCAATCGCGGGCAACAATCCCTTTCTCCTCCATGTTGCGGTTCATGTACTTCAGGGAGTCAACGCCAAAGTTGCTTTCCCCCAATTCCTTCTCAACCACGGCTTAGATAACCCCCACTGCGAGATTTGTTGTGGAAATCCAAGAGACGTCAGAGAACCCGACGTGTTATGCGCCATAACACCAACAGCAGAACGGTTATCCAAATATCAAAGAAGTGTACAATGTGTGTATTCACACACAAACACACACAAACACACACATGTGGCGCTCGCACGGTCGTAGCTCATTGTCTAATTGGCGGGCCGAATTCTCTGGGCGGGCGAGGCAGAGAAAGGGGAGGTAACTTGGCCCCTTATGACGACATATGGGGCCAAATCCGAAATCGGAGCGTCTGAGATTTCATTTTTCAAATGCGGAGCAGGATACAAAGTGCTGGTTTTACACCTAATGCCGGTTCTAGCTACTGGGGGACCATAGGCAGGCTAGGGAGACATATTAATGTTATAAACCTCATAAAGGGAAATTTTCCTGCTATGGGACCTTTAAGGAGCTGAGAAACTGAAAAACAATGTACCTGAGACATAGTGGATATTTGTTGCCAGTAAACCTTTTCTTTTAACACTTACACAATAGAGACAACCACATACCACTGTACTGTTAATTCAATCTCTGACATTTGATCTCTTGGTTGGTATACGTCCCTATTGTTTATTTAGATAATTAATATTAGCTCCTTCCTGAGCAAATGGAGAGAATGAATTATGGCTAAGCTTTCCAACCCAATAGTTTTATTGAACAACAGGACAATAAGAACAAGGTTCCTGCCATATGACTTTTCTTTTTAAACTCTGCTAATTAATAATAAAAGCTTTGTCTTTTTATCAGCCATCAAGGAAATGCGGCAGTTTATTCTCCTAATGAGCACCTGCGTTGACGTCAATTTCTGAAAAAACAGTTCTTATATCAGATGGTAGACTTCAAGATAGAGACCATAGTATCAGTATTAATACCAACTATTGTTTCAAACACTCGTCTAGGATACAGAGCCCGGATCAGGGGGGTTACCTCTGTGGTTTCTAAACTGGACCGCTGAAGTAGCGACTGTGGTTTCTAACACTGGACTAAGGTGCAGAGGCCATTGTGTCAGTGTTTTTTAACACTGGACTAAGGTACAGAAGCAGAATCATCATTGTTGATAGTGTTATTGTACCTAGTATATTAACACTTGACAAGGGAAAGCAAAGAAAGAAGCTTCAGTGTTTAAACTTTATGCGTTCTAACACTAGATAAGGCACAGTGACAAAAGCTGTTTATGGTTTCTAACACTAGACACTAGACTTGTGAGAAATCATGTTTTGAACATTATTAAGTTAAGTTTAGGCCCCCGGAGATAAGCTCAGACATTAATGAAAACTCTATATACAAATAGGTTTTAAAAATAGCTATTACACTATATTCTTTGCCCTGCTGTTTAATTAATGATAGTATAGCTGTATATTACAATAGTAAAAAAATCCAATTACATTCAAACAATTTTCCCATGTTTTATTGTTGTTTAAAGAATGGCGTCTCTTAGTTTAGGAGCGATTAAGGGCTTACACAGAGCTGGCCTCAGTTTTGCCATAACTCATGAAGAGCTTGGAATAGTTGCAATGGGTTGTGTCATTAAGGCAATTTAACAAACCCTTTCTCCTATTAATAAATGAGTTTCTCTACTATCGAGTGCCAGCGCTGGGCGCCAGATGTTTTCCATTTACATCAAACTGTGGCAGAGCGTTGTGACACCCACTGTGTGGAGATCTGATTTACGTCCAACTACTATCAGACGCTTTGTTCTCAGTTCAGAGAAGGGTCTCTCTCTTTGCCCCAGTTCTACCTGCAGATTTCATTTAATTTAAAGTATTAATGAATAGTGTAGTATTGGTGTATCTGCGACAAAAGTGCTATACTGTATGGCAAATACAGCATCCTGGTAAATGGAGTCTTGATTTAAGGGAATACTTACTCTTTTGATTTGTGGCTCGTAAGGACTTAAATCTTAAAAGAGAATCCAGACATTTTCAATTTCAGAGAAATTTTGGACACCTTAACCCACCCAGCAAACACATAATGTCAGACCCTGACCCATGCTTCTGTTCTCTACTAATGGCTGGCTGGAGTATTAAAAACCTGTTGTTATTTTGATAACATTCCAACACTTCGGGCTGTTTGGATCAACAAAGCCCCAATTCAAATAACAAAATAAAAAATATTAAAGATAAAATAACAAGCCTTACAATTCCGGTGTCAATGTTCTGTGTTCCGTTTAAGTGCGATGAACATGACACCTAACGAAGATGATGCTTTGTTGACTCTTGAACCATCAATGCAGAAATCATGCAGGAAATCAAAGTAAATTACTTTTTTGTGGCCCTATTCAATCTGCTGGCTTCCATTTGAGAAAAGCTGTTTTTTCGGTTGAGGATCATTTCTCGCGGCAGAGCAGCGGTCACTAATGACAACCATGCCATCGCTTAATTGGACCATTATGGCACTGGTTGAGCCAGAACTTTGATTATTTTGATAACAGTCATTGAGCAGACACGTATACAAATTACAAGTGCTCGGTAAAGGAAAAATCAATTTAGCGTTTGAGTAGAACAAGCTGTCAAAAGACATCTATGTTGTACGTCTATGTTCCTTTAAATATACATTATATTGAGCATCCAGTAACCTACTGATTGTGTGTTTTACAGGTGAGGGAATGAAGTGTTTCTCTTGGAAGTGTGATAAAACACAGGCCCATGGGCACGAAACACAGAATTCAGGAAATATCTTTAATACTTCGGGGAATACAAGTTAGAATACTGTTTAGTAGGGGTGGAAAAATTCAACGTTTTGGCTTTGGCATTGTAATTGGCTATACATTCATAAATATATGATTCCCCGAAATGGTCTAATTGAAAACACATGAATTAGTGGAATAAGGCTTCAAAAAATTATTATGTGGAGGAATTCAGTGGCTTCCGTATCCACACTTGCCCTGAGTCTGATACAGTAGAGCTTTAATCTTAAACGGGTCACAGACTAGACAAGCAACAGTGCGCCGTGTCAGGAAAAGTCAATTTTAGGTCTTGTTCTTTGTTTAATAATTAGTAGCCATGGTGCTATGATGCAGACAAGGTTTTAAGCAATGCTGGAAGTTGGAGCTTTGCTAAATGGTGGTGTCAGTCACATCCGCAATGATTTTCTGATTAAGGACATGCCAATACTTTGACAAAATGGCAAAAGAACTGGCGCGATCAAATTTGTCTTGAGCGCTGCTGGGATAGCGACCAAGACATCATCCGAGGCTGAGATGTACTGAGTACTGTTAACACATTTTGTTAACTGAATGAACCAAACAATACATGCCCTAAACCGTAACATGTGAACTAAACAGATTCCATCTTTACTGTTTACAATACATTTGAGAATGGAGGAAACACAGTGTAGAATGCAGAGAATACACTTTAGAATAGCTACTGTTTACAATTGTGGAATACAGTAAAGAATGTAGAAAATACTGTTGATTAGAATGATTAGAATACAGTGTAGAATGTAGGGAATATAGTTTAAAATACTGTATAAAATACAGTAAAGAACAGGGTTATAATAATTTAGGCAATACCATTTAAAAGGCAGGGAAGAGTGCTTGAGATGCTTAGAATTAAGTAATCAGAATCAGACATACACATCAAACATATGAAAATATTTACGATGTGTAATGCATGGAATACAGACAAACATTGCATAATAGATGGTTCTCCAGATCTGATATGGAGCCACACTGGTGAGGGCTTAGAGATTATCAGTGGTGATCAATCAATCACATTATTTAATGCTCCATGGGGGGCTCTGTGTTCTCTGCAAGATAAGCACCACAAAAAAGAAATGTGTGAACTATTATCGTGTTTAATGTTGATGATAAAGTGACAAGACTGGGGCCCTGTTCACACCTGGCGATGAAATGTAGCTGTAGGGCGTTCTGATCAAACATTGACAGCCTTAAGTTAAAATGTGAATGCATCCGAGATGCATTGAGGCCGCAATGAGATCTGATCGCTCAGAGCGCATTTAGAGGTGGTCTGGCCGCATATGGCCGCGTTCTGTTAGCAGTTTGGTGATGTAGGGTACTGCTCTTACTGCCTGCTGTGGTTGTGCAGTCGATTAAAACAGGAAGCTGAGCAACCAATGAATGAGCGTGAATCTTTGTCTCGAACAAGGATGTCAATCAGTGACCTAAGTCGAGACAGCCTGGCAGCTACTCTGAGCGATCTCTGAACGAGATCAAATAAACCATTCTGTTGAACTGGGTCGTGTGAGTGAATGAGATGCAACTGAATCTGACTTGAGACCACTGAATAATATTGAACCAACTGCTCCCTTGAATTACGTTTGCTACCTCAAAAAGAACAAAAGAGAGTGTCAAAGTCAGTGCTTTGATTAGTCAAATGTGCAGAGTTACATTCTGTACATTGAAATTATGTTGGACATGGCAGGCAACAATGCGTGATAGGCATTAGCAGATTATTAAAAAGAGATAAAATAGCAGAAATATGGCAGGAATAGCATGAGAAAAATAAATATATGTCAACTATTACAAGTAATGACGCAAATATTCAGCATTTTCTATTAAGAATCATGCTTGTAAACCATTCTGCTCTGTCCTTCCTCCCAAATTTAAAAATTCTTTAATACATCTTTGTTTTGGGTATGTTATGTTTTTTTGTTTCCCTGTTTGATGACCAAAAGGCTATCACTACTTTGATGCAAGTTAACATTGGCTTGTAGCACCAATTGCTATTGAGATGAATGGTCAGTACAATTTTAAGAAAGTGATAAGTATCTATGTAAGGTCTATGCATTTAGTTAACCACAATAGATGCAATAAGTGGACTGTGTAGTGAGTTATGTAAATATGCTGTTAAGAACCTCCACCATTGTACATGTCCTACATGTACAGTGACCGTTGTGGATGACAAAGATAGCTGATTGTGATTAGTTCAACTGATTTATTTGTAGGCTTAGCTGTAGCTGCCAAAAATCAACCTTGATGTGATTGAAATTAACATCACTTTTTCAAAAAACAGAAATTGCATCGTATGTGTTCAGTACCAAATAGCTCCAGGATTGTGTTTATATATTGAATTTGCGAAAATAATTTGCAATGAAAACAAATTTGGCTCTGCAAACAAGTATTTATTTGCATATAAAGCATGGAACGGAGATCCAATCACAATTGGTCACTTGAGACACATTTTAATCCGAGGTGTATAAACGGATGTACATAAAGCTTATGATCAGATCACCTAAGACACATGTAAATGCCAGGTGTGAACATGTTCAGAGAGATATCGATCAACACACAAATCCTCCAACAGTGAATAGTGCCGTGACCGGCTCTCTTCTGAACGCGTGCAGAATGATGCAGCATTAGTCACTGTATTTACATTGTCACGGTGGGGATTACAAAATGTGCTCTTTACGTTTGTTGATTGTTTGTTAATTAAATGGACTCTGCGTATAATAGGTGCCATTGTTTGCTCAGCTGTGTGGGGGGATTTATATCCAGGCGTGCACTCCAGATTGCATGCCCGGACCTCTTGGTGGAGCCGGCGATGCCTTCAGCATCAGCGTATTGCGAGATGTAAGCAAAGAGCATTGGGAGGCATCATCTGTCAACCAGATCAAATAACACACTCAAAAACCTGCCAAAGTCATTAACTTCACATGCTGCCGGGGGATAGTGCTCACAGCTGAAGACAGAGGAATATTTTCAATCAGAGCTTTTTTTTTTCTTTCTTTTCTTTCAGTTGTGTTCAATCAACACAACTGCCATTTGGGAAGCATGATTTGAGTGGGCACAGGAGAAACAATGCCAATCATAAAGGTATGGATGTTGATGTTTCACTACACAATAATCCGGCTCTAGCGGTTCTGCTTCGCAGCTAGGACTTGGCTAGACGCAGGCTGCTATTTGTTCTGTGAATGAAAACTAAGGTGCGTGGTCAGGTGTGTCTGTTTTCCATGAGTTTTTGTGAAAATGGGCCAGTGATCATTCTGATCACTGATAATCACACTAAAAACGTACAAATGGAACAGAGCGTATACAAACACGTTCATAGAAGTAACACAAGAAACAGGTCAATAGTTAACGACAATATTTGACAGGAAGCTAGACTCATGCTACAGGGATGAACGGTTAGGACAAAGCACAATGAAGTGTGTGTTCATTATGCTAATTGTACAAAATCCTGTCCCCTTAAGTTTCTAGGTTAATATATGTAGTTTGAGACGTGATTCAAAGAAAAGGTTTAATTAGCGACAAAAGTTGATAGCGCTCCATGTTTTCTTCGCTGTCAAAGCGCACCATCTGCACCGGCTCGCTGATTAATGAGCAGGTGGGCTAGCAAGCAGTTTCATCATAGTGAGCACTGAAGCAAACAAAACCAAGATATGAAATCACTTTTATATCAGAATACCAGAAAATATCCAGGAAAGAACTCTTCAGGAACTCATCACAACTAGGTTCAATATGTAAGAGATTCACTGCCTCCACGAAGACAAATGGATGAGTCTCAATGGATCTCTCTCTCTCTCTCTCTCTCTCTCTCTCTCTCTCTCTCTCTCTCTCTCTCTCTCTCTCTCTCTCTCTCTCTCTCTCTTTTACAGGATGCTGAGGTATTTTCAGAACCCAAGTGAATGGGAAGGGAACATGGGAACAGTAAATCAACTGCATTTATAGCTTTTCTTCCTTTTGGCCACTCAAAGTGCTGGACAATTAGTGCCTCATATTCACCCATTCGTACACACATTCACAAACAGACATTTTCAGAGGTGCACATGAGGAGATAAATTGCCATACGAACAATGTGCAAGGCCGGGATTACATCATCATTCTTTAAGTTTATTATATATTTCATATTTAGGGTTAGGGTTTTCCAACAACTTGATGTAAGATTTATGGGGTCTTCCTCAAGGACAGCTCGATACTGAGTTTTGACGAACCAGGGATGAAACCAGCAACCTTTCACACGACCCACTCGACCTTGTGAAATATTGTCAAAAGATGTGTCTGAACTTTCCCAATGCTGTCCAACCTCTAAAACTAAAACCATATTTTATTTAGAGGTATTCACTGTAGTTGAATTCTTATTTTGAGTGAACAGTCCTGAACTTTCTGCTGTGACACCAAAATTCGGATATGAATAAAGTACATATCCTCTCTTTGCCAAATAAGGCAACATTCTACCTGGCAATCAAAGTACATTCTATTGTACCTTCTATTAGTGATTTCATGCATGAGTGCTTTATTATGAAAACATCACAATGAAGACACTAAGAGGAAAAAGATGTAGGTGGCATTTTGAACAGGTTACTAATTAGGCATTACACAATGCAGGAGATCCTCACTGGATCTCCAGCCTATCTCTCCTTCCACGCTGTCTCTCTACGTCCTTTCTCTCCTGAGGATTCACAAGCATCTATAGAACATTACCCACACACACAAGGATTGATTCTAACGCGTAGCCACATAATAAGATGTATGATGGAAGTGTCTTGCACACGCAGCCTGATGCATGCCTCGCTTACCCTGGCTGCTTTTCCCTCAAGCAGTGGTGGACCGTTAATGTAACGTACAATTACTTTGCACACTGTATTAGTAAATATCTTACCGCTAATTGATACAGCACAGGTGTTGCTTAGCTAGAAATGCTTGGTGCGATAAGTAAGGGGCTTGCTTTTTAATTACCTGAGGGACTTTGCCAATTTACATTCTGCCTTTAAGAAGTCCCCTGAGGCAGGAGAGCAGGTGAAATTGTGTATCAGCGCATCATTTGCATACACGCCAAACTGGCAGGAAAAATGTGAGGACAGAATCCATCGAGTTTTAATTGGGTGCATAAAGAACTTTGCCCAGAACTCCAGCGACTATCACCACATCAACATTTGATGGAGGCAACGCTAAGATTGTAATAAATAAAATAATAAAATTGAATAAATAATACAAAATGAAGGCTACACACACTTCCCCCGTGTGTGTGCTTGTGTAGTTGAAGGTCAGACAGCTTGTTAGGTAGAGCCACGGGGGGAGCGGAAGGGGCCGGTCACTTATTAACTCCTCTAAAGACAGCATGGCAGGAGCCATACTGCAGGCGTCGCCCATCTGGCGCTGGCGCACCTCACCACCGAATCCAAGGCACCTCCGGAATCAAAGCACGGCAACAGAATCCAACGCCCTTAAATCAGATGTGTTGCATTTAAACATCTGAGCAATCAAACATCAGCAACATCATGAAATAAGACCAGGGCATCGCGTTTAATGAGAATACGTTACACAAGCTCCTCATGTACAAAAAAAATAAATAAGATAAGATAAGTTACTGTAACAATGGAGCAAAAAAATGAAAGTACAATTTAAATGAAAAATAACTCACTACTTAATTTTTTGTAGGGCAATCCATTAATATTGGTTTATATTCCACTAGGACATGTAACGTGAGGATTATATGTTAATATACTGTATCTGACTTGCATATAAAATCCATGTTGGATATTTTTTTAGAAGGATTGCGGGTTGTATGAGACATATTTGGGTTACCTTTAGGTTATACGTATATGAAAGTCACTTTTCCCTCCCCTTGTGAATCCAGGGTATTATCTCATTTGCAATGTTCAAATCAGAGACAGAATGGGATTGACTGAGCAGGTAAAAAGAAACACACTACATCAATTATTATCGACAGACAAACATAAAAAGGCACAATCAAGTTTTCATGTTAGGGGTAATATTTTAGCTTTTTGGCACGGGTCACTACATATAAACAGGAACTCCTATGTTTGTTTCACACCTGTTCACGTTAAGGCACCAAAAATGTTTATTTTTAAGAGAGCAAAAACGTAATAAATTCCAGAAATTGAGCTGAAGTTGTCAAAAATTATTCATGAAAATGTCTAAAATAATTCTCATAAATCTTCTTTTCCCTGCTCGAAACATTAGCATGCCAAGACACACACATTGTTTTGCAGTTCCGGTTTTAATTGCGTCCAATTAATTACTCATTCTGAGAGAGCGGTGCATTAGCATAGTGCTACGGCCCCATGTAGCCGAGTGACCTGCTGCTATACACTCAGGGTGAAAAGGTCTCTCAGAGTTGATATGAATAAGAGATGCTGCTGCAACCTGCAAAATGCTCTGGCAGACTGCAGCTTAAATGAAACAGCTCGGGGCGCCTTGCCTTGTTCATGCACACTATGCAATGCTGTGCTATGTTACGCTATAGCCAACCCAGGGTTAGTCATAGCACAGGGTTCAGTGTTGCTGTAATATCGAGGGGTTCATATATTTTGGCCTCATATAATATCTTTCTTTTAAGATGCAGTGTTTGTAATTTTACATTATATAGTGTTGAGGTTGCAGAATGCAACTTTCCATCGTCACCATATCACCCCTCCCTTTCTGACAACATATTGCCCAGTATCGTGACAGGTGCCAGTAGGTACTTTCTTAATGATGTCATGAACAGCTTCAAGTAGCCAAGTGTCCAGCGATGAGGTTCCTTGAAAGATTTAGTTATTAAGTCTGTAAAACTATGGGTCATAGCTTGCAATAAAGATAGTGATTATTGCTCTAAGGGTGCAAACCCCACATAAAAAAAATAAGATTGTCAGCAAGTAATCTATGCCATTCTGTCACTGTTACTAAAATAAGACAAAGAGTAATTTCTAGTTTTACTCTTTGTCGTAAAAAGAGGTAAAATCTAGTTTTTGGCAGTCTCAGCCAACCTTTTTTGTGTGTGTTCTACTCTGCTCTGAATGCAGGTGGCCTGGTGTGTGTGGTGTGTGCGAGGTTGGATGGATGTGTGGAGGTTTGTCTGTGAAGCGGTTAATTTTGCTGTCTGCGTTTTATAGAGGGTTCAAACTTTGTACAAAACAATGCAGAAGTCTGAAAAAGGAGCTCTGACTTCATATTCAGGTATCATTTATTAGAGAACAGGTCCCCCCCTCCTTCCAGGAACTCTTAGCCCAAACTTTATTTTCCAGATCTCAGTGTTTTAATTTGGGTTGAAACAGTGGTTTCTGTGTCCCTCACATTTTTAAGTTGATTGAATAAAAACGCATCTATTCTAGAGTCGTTCAGCTCTATTATTTTTTATTAATTTCTTTGTTAGCGTGACAGTGAATGAGGTATGATGGGATTTGTTGGTTTAGCGTATTATAACAGAATTATAAACATTTTGCTAACAACATAACAGCTAATGAATAGCAGACATGAATGAGCGCGAGTTCATAGAATGTTGCTCTTACTTAATTGTAGAATCACACTGGTTTTCTTTTTTATTGCATCGAAATGTCTCCATATTGCTAAATATCTATAGAGGAATATTGTGACAACTATTGTGAGTCATATTGGTATCGATCAGATACACGTACATGCATCAATGGACATGCATCCGAATGAGCTGTTATTTACGGTTCCTACATCTGTATTCCGTATTTGCGCTCCTGAACGCACTGTGCACAAAGAAAGTTGGGATTAAAAGAATGCAAATTTGCTTGTGATGCAGGCCAGAAAGGTCAGGCTGTCTCTCGGTGCTCTTTTACAGTTTACAAATGGGATGTCGGAACCGTGCTCACATCTGACCTCCGCGTCTTCAAACAAACCCTCACCAGCCCACAGGCTTTAAATACTGAGTACATTCATCAATGGGAACCGATAATAGTATTCCTTCCCTTACTCGTACTCTCACTCTGGGGTTTTATTAATTTTTTCATGTCTTCCTTAATGAACTATGCGTGTAGAGGCAGTGTTGCATTTTTGTTTACATCACAGATTAGTTAAAGGTGCTGTAGAAATTATATCGGAGCCATCATTTGAACATTGTGTGTTAGAAATGCCACAGTAAAACAACAGCTATTAGTGAGTGAAATGCTCTGTGAGACTTTCTGTTTCTGTTGACTCCGCCTGCCTCTGTATGAGATTGTAGACCGCTCCCGGCTCATTTATGACCAAACAGGATATCTCTTCCCTGATTGGCTTTGGGAATTGTGTCTGTCAATCACATGCAAGCAAACAGCTTAAAAATAGCTACACCATCGGTGCGTGAAATGCAACATTTCACCATGGCTGAGAAACGTAGAGCAGGAGAGAGCAGCGAGGGATAAGGATTTTTCTTGGATTGTTCCATTTCTTCATCTTGTCCTCTATGTCTCTTTTCTTCTCTCTACCTGTTAAAACTCTGAAATGTTACCTACAGCAGGATTAATATATGCATCATGCAGTACATTATAGGAGGTAATTCACATACACTTACATTATGTACGATATCATTTTTATGTTTACATCATCAAATTTGAAACATAAACTTACATCATGAAGGAGTTAATACGTATGGTTACATCATATAGGAGTTAAAACATACAGGAGTTAAAATCTCAAACTGTATAGTCGTTTTCACATGTCATGTCATGTCATTTATAAGCCTTTAGTAAGTGATCAATTAATCATTAACAATCATTCATATACATTTGCAGATGATTATAAAGTGCTCAGCCTACTAGGCTAGCCTATTCACTGGAACCAAATAGGTTAATCTAATCTCTCGGTCATACATCTGGGAGAACACATCCCACTTGGGATGCCACTAGACAGAATATTTTAGCATGACATATAATGACTAATCAACATCACATCTGGTGGTGAAATAGAGTTCCTTTAACATAGCCCTTATAAATCATCGGTGAATTAATTTTGGTAATGATGAGTTCATCAATAACTAATGGCATATACTGTAAATGACTGAACTTTGATACCAGTAATACGCTGTGCAGTAGTTGATAAACATACATCATACAGTAGGAGTCAACAAGTATACCTACCTAGTACAGGAGTTGATATAAATATATTATACAGGAGGAGTTAACATGTACGCGTACATCATCCAGTTGATGAGATACTTAAATCATATATGAGCAGTTAACAAGGATATCCCGTATATCGTGCCTGTTAATAAATACATCATACAGAAGGAGTTAACATGTGTACGTAAATCATACAGTAGTTGATATACATACATCATACAGAAGAAGTTAATATGTATATCTAAATTGTACCAGAGTTGATCCCCACAGCTAGGGACGATTGGAGGAGAACAAAGTTCCACTTGTCTATTCTCAGCACAGTTGTATCAAACATACACTCCATTACTCCAACATGGATTCTTGGTCCCTTTTACCCTTCTATATTTTATCCCCTCTTTTATTAAATATTAATGTCTCAAGAGCTTCCTCCCAGTTGCTGAAATATTTATTTAAAACACACGCCATATTCCTTCTGTCTTCAAAGAAAGACAACGGAGGTAAAAAATCGACTTTGTCACATTATTTTAACAGAGATCCCTCCCACTGGGCTCATTTGCACGATTTCATGTCATCAAAGCGGGTGTATTTCAATGTCCCATTACTTCCTACATCCCATAATGAAACGATCACAGGCAACGTGCTTTGTACATGGCCCTGACGACCTCACGGCACCGCAGTTTCCATGCTAATCAACAACATGACTTCAGCACTCACCGATGTCTCTGAAAGACTTTCCCAATTTACTTTCCTGCCATCAGTCAAACGCCATCAAAAACATATCTGTGAGGTTTTAAAACTGTATTTTGAGAGTTGCTTTTGACTTTCTGGCTTGAATCAAAAACCCTTTGATCTTATTTTTTAGGGGAGCCGCAGCGGGGGAAATCACTGTTTGGTAAGGTAGTTTGAGTTATTACTCCTGATTGTATTACACAAACCACTTCCTGTACAGAGTTTTAACATTCTGCAAAAACTCTGCGTCCTTCAACACTCAATATTAGCTGACTTCTAGGGTGCAACCGTCTACATTTGTTTATTGGGGCCTGCCAAATCCTATGGTGAAAGCAGCAGTTTAAAGTTTCATTTAACTACAGGGTAAAACATTTGACCAGGTGATAAAATGCTTAGTAAGAAACCCAAATTCTTTTTTTTGTGTGTTTTTGTTGCCAATCTGAATGTTGATATGGTAATTGATTAATCGCTCTCTCTGCCCCTCTGTCATACAACGTGAATGATGAAATAGAACATCAATGGATGGGATAGCAGCTGACCACTGGCTCAAAGTACCCTATAAAACACTGAAAGAGGTTAGGTAGGAGGAGGTCAGGCCTACTGGGATAATAGATCCAGAACCAGACCCTCTTACCCTCATGCCAGGCAGGCTTTATTATCTCTCCCTCTCTCTTTCCCCTTATCCCTCTCTATCTCTTACTTACGAGTCAAAGATTTTTTTTTCAACAGCATTGAGAACATACTGTGCAACCACTGGTGTGGGCCCTCATTCAGATGCACAAGGGATTCTGGGGGTTTGGACCCTTTTGGGGACAGTGTGGTTGTTATGTTGAGTGGGGTTTGGGGTAGTTAATTAGTTGTGTGGTGTTACTGGTTAAAATATTGTGTGTGTGTATTGTTGCCGCCACTGTCACCGAGAAGGGCATGTTAGTTTGTTGGGTGCGCTGTTTAACATGTTTGATGCTGGTCGTTAATAAAGGCAGTCCGTAGTCGTGCGGTGTATGGGGCACAAAACTGCATAATTGTTTGAACCTGGGCTCCCGTCTCGTCCTTCTCGTGCTGCTCGCCACATTGGTGTCAGAAGTGGGATTGGCCTGCGCACGCGGATAAAGGAATGGGATTGACGGTCGAACCCATGGAAGACGCCAACGCACCATGCGTTGTAGGAGCTCAGTGGCCTATGGACAGAGAAATGGCAGCTGTCAACTGCCCCCTGGTGGCAAGGATGGCGGTGAAGCTGCCAAAGTTCTCCGTGGGGAACGCTTGGGCCTACGCAGTAGACATTCAGTTGTACGCCCGGCGTGGCTACCCCGACTTCCCTGTTGCGGCTAGGGATTAGCTAGCTGTCATGAATTCCTTCAGGGACTTTGCCTGCCACGGCTGGGGTTAGGCCCTCATCCTTTGCCTGCCACGGCCCTCATCATGCCCCCGACCTTTGATGTGGCCCTCGACGTGGTGTAACGGGCGGAGCGGGTGTTTTCCAACCAACCAAGCCTGCAGCCGTCCACAGAGGATGATTGCCAGGACCAGTCTGGTCTGGTCAAGCACTGCTGCCGCCGCTGTGGTGCCCGGGTGGACGCGGCTGGGGCAGCACTCTCCCGTGGTACAACGACAGTGTTTTCCCAGTCCGGGCAGGGACCGGGTCCGGAAACCCAGGCCACCGGACGTCGTGCTGAGGCAGTGTCGGCGGGTCAAGGGCTACGGGCGGACTGGACAGCGTCCAATCCATCCCAGCCGCCGGCATGGCCTTCAACGGGCCAGACGGCGGAGGGCAACGGAGGATGGGGTCCCCGAACGGCGCTCCAGTGCCCCCCTATGGCAGGAACTGGTGGGGGCCCCGATGGCGGTGGTCCCCGACCACACCCCGAGGGCTCCTGCTGAACCGTGGGTTCGGCAGAGGAGGGCCTATTCCACCTGCTGCGGGAGACGGGCGTCACAGACTGCGTCGCAATTGGACAGCCAACGGCAGGGGCCGAGGCAGCGGCGGCGGCGGCCGCCGGAACATTTCGGACTGTGTGATGGGTGTTGGGGTCGTCGGGACGTCTGACCCCTAAGGTGGGGGCTGTGTGGCGGCCACAGGTGTCGGCACTCATTCAGTTGCGCCAAGGATTCTGGGGGGTTCATTTATCCTGGGGGCATAGACCCTTTCGGGGATAGTGTGGTTACTGGGTTGAGTGGGGTTAATGGGTTGGGGTAGTTAATTAGTTGTGTGCTGTTGAGTGTTGACATGTTGTGTACACCACTGTCACCGAGAGCCACATCTTTGTTTATTGTGTGCGCTGTTTTCTATGTTTGATGTGGGTGACTTGAACCATCAAGGGCTTGAGCCAATTCAGACCATTTGAGGATAATGTTGAGATGATGGACTAAATATCACCTCATTCTATTGACATTAGTAGTGATATCCGCTGCTAATGAAAATAAATGATGAATGAAAAGGTTTCCCTCACACAGTCAACATTGGTTTGATACAGTTGTGGTACACACACCATCTGATCTGAGGAAGACATCGTAGGCTTGAATAATAAATGCTTTATGTTAACGATGAAACAACATGTTTTGTGACATAAATATTCCTTATGTGTATTCACCATAATCATTGCATATAATTTTCCACTGATGGCACATCCATTCTACAGATATGCCTCAGGCAATGAATAATCACAACAATCACAGAACACAAGCGAGCAGAAGAGGCAGGCGAGTGACAGTATAGTAAACCAGTACAGTCACCTCAACATTTGATCTGGTAAATGTATAGATTTGACAACATTACAACAAAAATATGAAGCAATAAAACGTCACAGTGTACATCTAGTGACAATCAGAGATCACATCCAGACGCCGCCAGACACCACTAGACACAACCAGAACACAATAGACACATCAATAGACACATCTAGAACTCAGTAATTATAATGATGATGATGATGACAATAATAATAATAA
>OOFH01114041.1:0-10989 GCA_900323355.1 Merlangius merlangus | reverse complement strand
GTCCATGGTATCGACGCATAGTTAAAAATATTGGATGTGCACGTAAGCTACGGAGAGGGTCTCCGACAGGCTCTCCAGCTATGGATAGGGCTCCCTGTATCTACGTACAGCACTTTAACATGCACACGCATTTGAAAAGGCACCATCCAGGTGTTACTATCACCGTTGCTGTGAAAAAAAAAAGCGAGCTGTACAAACCCAGCCCACTGGGAATTCAAAAATGCAAATGCCATAACAAAGTTTATTGGTGTTTTCATTGCTGCTTTTTTTTTTTTTTTTAATTCCCCTTAACTATTAACCGTACCGTATCATACCGTACCGTAACTTAAAAACCGAGGTACGTACCGAACCGTGACTTTTGTGTACCGTTACACCCCTAGTACTAGCAGCTACTGTTTGGTGACAGTCTAGCTTTTAGCCTCACAGAGGTCAGATGTAGCGATGTAGGCTAGCATTCGGTGACCAAGGGGTTAGCTCGCTCTGGGAACAGTATGCTAGGCCGTCTACAACTTCTGTCTGAGAGGTGCTTCTAGGAGCGAGAAGAGGTTAAAGACTGACGAGATGACGTGATGACGGGACTTATGTAGTAGGAGGTAGTCCCTCCTCTGCAGGCAGACGTCACATCTGTTGGCCAGTCACGACTGGCGTAGTGGGAAATTGCTTCTGGGGGACAGCGCAAGGGGCGTGTCCCATAGTGAGATACCGAGCAAATTTTGAAAGAAAACTCTGCTCAGAACTTCTCACGTCGCATACTTGTTTATGTCACATACAGCGCCAGTACAGGGAAATAATCAAACATGCTGGATTATTTCCACGCGTCTGAACGTCAAGCTGCTCTGGCAGCTCTAATAAACTTACAGGAGTCTTTCCACGAAATGTACAGGGTATGTACAGATAGTAGGACAGACGTTGATTACAACCGATTGTTCTGTCTTATTTAATATTCTAGTATGTTTATTTTATTCATTGAATGTTTTATAGAATTTACAGAACAGCTGGATACATATTTATTTGTACATTATTTTCAATTTGAACATTTGAAGAATCGTTTGAAAAATCGTGATTCTCATTTTTTCCAAAATCGAGAAATAGGATATTTTGAAGCAAGTACAGCGCATAGGCTCATATTCATTGGCTATATAAGGTTTGGGGTTGAATTGATTGATTGATTTTTACTGCCGCATCTTCATATCGTAACTGATAGTTGTCGAGATTTTGCTGGTCCTATTTTTCTCTCTGTATTTCTCCCTTTTTCTTGATCTTTATTTGTTATGTGCTTGATCTAAAATGACTTCAAAATTGCCTAACCTTCACAAAACTTTACACTGTGGTGGAAAAACCGACAACCAGGGTCAGAAGGAGCCTTTAGTCCGTTGAAATGTAGTCCTGGGACCAGAGCTTCTGGTTCATTTTGGTGGAAATATGACTTTAGAAAACAGTTTACATAGACAGCTTAAGCCCTGACTGCTGTTGTCTGGGCCTAACTCTCCTTGTTCCTTTAACCTTTGGAATTAAAGCTTCTCCCTTTTTAGTCAATTGGATGTCCTCTTGGCTGCTTGTCACAGAGTATATGTTCAGTAGATGTAGGGCTCGACTTCCCAGATTCAATGTAATTTACCTATTAGAACGTGGAACAACGGAGGTGGAGGTCTTATGCCTTTCAAGCCTCTCCTTGATACCCTTTCTTTCCTTTTTACCCCTTTCTGCCGTAAGTCTCCTGAGGGCCATGCTGTCTGACTTCCTTTTATGTCTGGCCCCCCATGCTGAACTCAAGCCTCCTGTCCAGACCTCAGGTCTCCTGCTAAGGCTGCTAAGGCAGACTGAGAGAAGGAAGGTTGGAAGGACTAATCCCAAGTCTCTCTGTAACCAACTCTTTTGGGGCAATTGGTATACATGAGTGTCGGACTGGTAACGGCTGCGCTGACCTTGCGAGAACATGGCTTTATATGGTTATTTAAAATGTTCCTCTACGGCCCATCCTTAGACACAATGGTGATTTAAAAACCTGCCTTGATGTGCTTCTTCTATGAACATATGGCCTACTGTAGCACATGGGTGCTGATTTGGCCTCCCATTCATTCTGCTTAGGTATGAAGTGCATACTGTCGGTACAAACAAACTGTGTGTGTGTGTGCATGTGTGTGTGCTCTCATGCTGACTGTAATGCAGCCTGTCATATATAGGTTAACACTGCTCCCTCAGGCTCAGTGGGGAGGCTGTGAATCAGCCTGCTACTGAAGGCTGAATGACTGGATAGCCAGATGATTCTCTAATTGTCTGACTTACTGGCTTTATGGCTTACTGTGGTGCTGCCAGGCGAAACTGTCAACATCCATTTAAAGCATTGGTGCCTGGTTGGAGCGCTGGGGAGAGGTCAGGGGCGCCTGGCCCTCCCTCTTTCCTGCACTCCTCCCTCTTCAGCCTAGCAGTAGCCGGAGGGAGGATGGGTGGGATGGGTGTTGTGGCGGCCATGTCCTTTCCACTGCTTCCATCCACATATGCGTACAATTTATGACTGGAACCTTCCCTCTTCTGTCTCCCCCCACCCCTGATCCCCCATTAGCCCTCGCCCTGATAGGATTACAGCTTCCACTGTTTTTTAATCAGTGAGTTATATAGTACCCCTAGTGTGTGTGTGTGCATGCGTGTGCGTGCGTGCGTGCATGCGTGCGTGTGCGTGCGTGCGTGCGTGCGTGCGTGCGTGTGCGTGCGTGCGTGCGTGTGCATGCGTGCGTGTGCGTGCATGCGTGCATGCGTGCGTGTGCTTGCGTGCTTGCATGCGTTTGGTTCGGTTCAGGCAGATCAGGTTATCACATCTTCTGTACAAATGTTTGACCTTTGTCAGAATGCCTTTTCAGATGTGATATGGTGTTTGTTAAATTTTGCTGTCAGCTATTGCATTATTTAATTTCATATTTCTCTGAAATAATGGTGTGTTCCATATGCCTCATACACCACCCGCATGAGTTGCTCTTGTGATGTAATTTCCTTGCTTGCTGCACTTATAGCGTTGCCGTTTGTCTTTGTGAGTCATTGGCTAATCATTGTTATTTTTAGCTACATAAGCCTCTTTAGCAAACCAGCTCGAAAACAAAAAAACTTAAAGTGACCAACATGGTACAAATACAAAGTAAAGAAATCTCTTTATGGGCACAGCCATTTGTCGAGTTTTACGGTCATCCTCATTGAACTCGGTTGACTCTCGGAATCCCGTTTGGGACCGACCAAAAAAGGGCATTCCTCTGTGAAATGCCGCAAGAAAGCTGGGAGATCTCCAACTTTGCAACTCGTGCGGGTGGTGTACGAGGCATCACACCATAAGCTCAACCTGTCATTATGTATCGAAATTAAACAAGAAAACGCAGTTAAGCAGGTTCCTCAAAATATATATTTTTGAAAGTTTCTTGGTTTTGTAGAACTCTAATTGTACTGGACATTGAAGTGGATGCATTTTAATTTGTGTAGATGCCTTGCAGCATTTAGCAGTGGTCAAATTGTGTGTTGCTATGTATCAAGTGCAAAACGTCACACTGGGTCATTCTGGACCATGAGATGCACCGTGTGGGACTTCCTTTTGAATGTACAGTATGTGACTTAATGCTCATCCCTCTGTATTGTAGTGTGTCTGCAGGACCATTTCAGACCTTGGGCATTGGGAATGAGATCTTTATTGTGAAAAGGGGGTCAATTCTTTAATGCTGCAGGTAACACAAATTATAACAGTGCAGCGTGTACCAGGACAGATGCAGACGCATGCATCAATGCACATTTGCAGATGCAACTCGCATGCACAATCCTTCCTCCCTGTTGAGTGAATGCTTAATGACCCTCATATATGGGTCATGCTACTGACATGCTTGGAAGAAGGATAGTAGGCATAGGCAGAAGAAAACCAAGTAGAGTAGGAAAATGTATGTTAATTTAAAGATCTTTTATCAGGCCTACAGAGGAACTGTTTCTATGATGACAGAGGTCATTTCTGTGGTCCCAGTGTGGACAACAACAAACCAACCCAAATATTAAATGTGTGTAGTCCATTGTTTTATTAGGCTAGATGTCAATGGAACAATGCATCCTTACGCCTTGTATTTCAAGCAGAAGTTGATCAAGTGTATCTGTTTGGAAATTTTCCATAATTTTGTCAAACACAAGAATCTGAGATTGTCATTCTCAAAAACAAGTACTTTTATAGGACGTACATTGACAGGGTGCTATATTTCCTATAGGGTAACATTGCAGCTTGATTCATGGCTCTTGCTAAATACTAGACCCATTAAAAAAAATAGTGTTCACCTTAGTGGTTTAGATGGTAGAGGGGGGCAGGAAGGGGTCCCCGTTGGAGCACATGTCAGGGAGCTCTAAAACCAATTGATGTGAAACCCTGTGATGACTCCACTAGTAGTCCCGCCCCTCTGGCAGCAGAGCCCTCCTGGTACCTGAGGAACCAGCCTGTGAGCAGTTTATGTTGTATTGTTGGTAAGTGGTTGTTGGTTGCTGGTTGAAGGGCCAGGACTTTGGTTACATTTGGGGTCGACCATTTCCCATGACATCATCTGTACACCCTGTCAGCAGTGCTAGGAAGGCTTGGCTGTAGACTTGAGTTAACAAGCTATGGTTTCATTCGGGAGGTCATGGTCTTGCAAGGGACAAGAATATAATTTGAAATATATCTTTGGATAAAGTGCAGTCCTACCTTCTTTTTAATGCACTTCTTTTAACGTTTCCCATTAGTCTCAAGTGTTACTTAAGCATGCTCTGACAAGTATCCTTTTTCGCTTTTCATGCTGTTTTGAAGGAAAAGTTAGGGTCTGGGAGTTGCTCGAATACCATTTACATTATGTTTGACTTATAAAAATCATTTCCTCTACAGAAATCCCATGGCGACCGTGCAGAGGACCAACAAGAAAGTAAACAATGATCCATCACTGCGCATTCAGAACCTCTCTATTCTCATCGGGCAGATCAAAGCCTACTATCAGGTAATGAAGAACGGGTTCTTCTTTATGTTAAGTTTGGATAGCATGACATTTGAGAAAAAAAAATCCTTCAGGACCAAGGATATCTCAAGACTATCTTCTAGGGGTGCAACGGATCACAAAACTCATGGTTCGGATCGGGTCACGGTTTTTGAGTCACAGGTCGGATCATTTTCGGATCAACAACAACAATAAAGATAACAAGACATGTGACTTTAAATAAAATCTTCAAATGTGTAAAAACAAAATAAAGTGAAAAATTAGGAAATAATCCTGCTTCCTTTAAGCATAGTCAATATTTTAAAAAACATGGATAGTAAATAATCCCTAACCCTGGATTTACAATTCAGGATGTCTGCATTGCCTGGGGAGAGTCTACACTCTCCCCAGGCAATGCAGACATCCTCATCTAATTCTTTTTTCATCAAGTATGGTAGCGAAATACAGTTTCTGTCGTGTTTTATTTGTCTTTTTGTTAATCCATTGATTTCGGTTGGAAGACTCATTGCAAGGGAGGTTGGTTGTAATCTTTTCGCTCGGTTCTAGCCATACTGTTGATTCGGAGAACCGAGCGAAAAGACTACAACCAAACATAATGTCCGGTTCCAGTTCCGGTTCCCGTTTCAATGGGATTTACGGAACGCCAAATAAAACGCAACAGAAATTGTATTTCGCTACGATACTTGATGATGTTGTTAATACCGGAATTGTCCTTTAAACATGCGCTGATCATGTGAACGCACAACTTTTTTTTTTTATCAGCCGATCCGCGGATCACTTGCGTCCCGAACCGTGAGGGTTGATCCGTACGAATCGTGGGAAATCCGTGAACCGTTGCACCACTACTATCTTCTCTAATGAGCACCAGAAGATCATTTTCAATTTAATGTATATTTGTAAACTACTAACATGTCTATCAAATTTAACGTTTTTATTTTATATTAGCTATTTGAATAAAAATGTCCAGGACACGTTCTTTAACTAAACAGTATGGTCTTGGATTGGGGTTGATGGTTGGATTCGTTGAATTGTATTATTTCACAGTATTTTAATATTTCAAATATTTTCACATTAATACGTGAAATATTAATATTTCACATATTTGTTCTTCAATAAAATGTACCCTTCTGGGTTATGTGGAAATTACTTTTACTACCATCTGCACTCTGGCTTTAACTGGCAATGTAAATCAACTAAGTAAATCTGTTGTGCCACATCAGCCATGCTTACCAGGAACTGAACGTGAGGCAGCTTTCCGAAGTTAGGACTCACACATCTGTGTAAGTCTTTGTGTAACCATGGAGATATCTTTTCCGCACTACAGTGCAGTTAATGACCATTGGGATTTCCCTGAGGGATGGTCTCAGAGGATGTGATTGCATACTGTATTTTTCATAATCGTATCTTCATATCCCATTGGAGGTTGATATTGTCTGAACTTCTGAATTGCATCTGCGTTATCATAACCAATACAAATGTAGCTTATTTTCCTTTTTGTGAAGATAATAGTCAGCAACAAATATATGCCAAATGGCAAAAACAATAAGAAAATGGTGGTATTTCATCTGTATTGGCAAAAATAAATCCCTCAAATATTTAGTGTCTGAATGTAACATACCTCTAGTAACCATAATAGCAATCCATTGGTTAGAGTCTTTCTGTCTCGTCAGCTCTCCTCCATCTTGGCCACAGGCATCTTGTTAATGGTTTCCTGGTCATCTTGTTTCAACAATAAGCCTATTGTATTGCCTTAACTTCATAATCCCCGCTAGGCCTTCTCAAAACGCCAAGCAGAATAATCTGTCACAGAGCCAAAAGCACTGGTTTACGGCCACTGGGGTTAAGTAGACTTAAGAAGACCAGGAGGATGAAGCCTTAGGTTACAATGTCTCACGTTACATCTAGACTCTTCAGAGACGCTGTTAAGCACTATAACTATTCTTAACATGTATTTTTTCAGCAACATTTGTGATACATTTCCCTTGTCTAATATCTGTAAGTCCATAAGAAGATCCATTTTTGGCTACGTTTCTGTTGTATAAAAAACATAAATATCAAGTTAGAATGACAAGTCCCTCTAGAATATTATGGCTCTCGCTCCTCTAAGGTTGTCCGCCTTATCCTCTCTCCCTGTATTCAGACCTCATGGTCAGTCACTATTTTTCCATCCACTTGTCTGCAAACTGTTTTGCAACAAGACCCCCTGCAGCTTAAGACCACCCTGTTGTTGATCCCCGGCCCGTCTCCATCAGCCTTTCCGATGCCTTCAGGGACTTCACCAGAAGACCCCTCGTGTTAGTTTGGTGATGTGAGGGGGTGTCACTCCTGCGGAATGGGACAATAGTGGACGTTTCAGACAAAACCTAAAGGCTTTTTATTGCATGGTACTTTGTAGACCCAAAGTAATCTAATTTGTGAAAGGGTTGAGTACAACAAAGAACAACAAGGCATGTTTTAATCCCTGCATATAAGTGGGGGCTGGAGTACTTCAGATGAACACCCTTTGATCATGGCTTCATTCAACTCTAGTGGTTATTAGGGCTCCTCCAATATATGGTACTATGATATATTAGTTAATTACAAAGGACAAAGGACACTGAAAAATAATACACCAGGATATAAAACACCATAGCTTTCCCCTGTGTCTATAATCTGGGGCTGCTCAGCACCAATGCTGCCATGTAATTGGCTCTCCTCCTGTTCTTTCCTCACAACTGTTTAAAGCAGCGATTAGATTTTACAGCATATCTTTTGTCGCAATTCTTTTCTCCATACATCTAACAAAACTACCATAAGCAATGGAAATAGTGATATTTTTTGTTATATTTCTGTCGAAGGTTAATGTTGAGCCTAAAGTGGCTTGGAGTTTAGGACAGATGGAAATCGTTTACATGAAGCATTAATCATAGCACTATGTTTAGCCTTCGTTATTTGTTATTGTTCTGTGTTTTCAGCAACTGGAACGCATGATGGGTCCCTTGTGATTTCCATTAGTTACACAATACCATACAAAGATTACTACTGTTATATCCTTACTTTAAAAGTGAAAAATGTAGGTTATGAATGACTTAACGTCGCTATGATGAGGTACTAGGTAAATGCGTATGGGGTTGGGATTGATGGGTTTAGCACTCTGGCGTAGTCCTTTCCAAAATGCAGTCCTTGTCACCAGCTTTGAGATTCTTTAAGAAAATGGAGAGGCTTGATAGCTTGATGATTCAGACTGACAAACTTTATTTAATTCCAATGATGAGCATTGTATTGAACGCAACTTGTTTAACTTTATTCATGTCTATACCTTGCTGTTGGAAGTCTAGCCTCTTATTTATTTTAATTGTGTTCTTTGTATAGAAAAACAAGAATGAATAAATACAAAAAGGTTATTATAAAATGTGTTCTTCATTTTAAAGGCAGCATTGAATAATTGTATATATTTTTTATTGTTGGCATATAATATACAGGGCTCTCAAATTTTGAAATGAGTTGAAAGTGAGATTTCGGGGAGGGTGGGGTATATTAACATGTGACTGCATACAAATGTGTCCACAGACATTGTGACTAATGTATGATAGTAAGCATTATTGGCACTTAACACTAATACTCGGAAACAACATTGCCTCAAAAGGCTATTGGCTTAAGCAACACCAGTAGAGGCATATACTTTTCCCTGAACTTTTAAACGTTGCAAATGTGCAAAAACATAATTATATATTTATGTGGCATTCAGTCCAATGCTTAGAACATATCTGTGGCATTCAGTAGGCCAATGCTGTGGTAAAGTGTGTAAAGTATAACCAAGTATTTCTTTCTGTTCAATAGATAGAACTTTATCAATCCCCTGTAGGAGAAATGTGTTAACTTTTGTCCCAATAAAACAATAATGGTAAAAATATAAATACAAAGATGACGGTAACTAAGTAAGTCAAACCGTCCAATCTGACGGCTCTACTTAACCACTCCCCCTACTCACTTCCACCAATGCAAAGCGAACAGAACTGAGTAGGGGAGGGCGTAGCCTAACTAGTTTGTGAACGACCCAGAGAAAAGCAACGCAAATTCAATGTGAACATGTATGAGGCTTTAATAAAATCCCGGACGATTTTGAAATTCCGCCACACATTTTTTTTAAAGTGTCTCAAAAAGAGGGCATGTCCGGGCAAAAGAGGATGTCTGGTTACCCTATGTACGGGAAACCCATTTGATTCCTACCTGTTCCACTGTTAAATAGCGGCCCAAATTGGGGGGGCGCTATCCTGGTAATTTCTCTGCGTGAAATACGAAGTGTGGCGTGAGCGTGTGCATGGGTTGAACTGCGTGTGTCTCACGCTGAATGCGTGAAACTTGACAGCCCTGACTATATATATTGTTGCATATAACAATATTAAATATCGCAATGAATAACGTATCAGCCAATAAAAGTTAATTAAACATTGTAATAGCCCCCTATTTGTAGTTTGAAGTTCTCTATTTATTACACCAAGTTCTCTTTGCGTCTTCCTCTTCACAACCAAGGGAATGGAGTTCATGTTGGCATGGCAGGCTTCCTTAGCATGCGACTCACTCACACCAGCATCTTTGGTTTTTACATTTGTTTTACTTACTCTTGTTGTGTAAAGAATATAGCGGAGCTATATGTATGTTGTTGCACGGACCCGTCTAGGGGGCACACAGATGACTCCCGGTTCAAGAGTAAACACGTTGTTTGCAGCTCCGTCTCTGTTCATTAACCCTTGCCTAACGTAACATGGTGGCAGCGGTGGGATTGTAGAACGACAATAACACGGAATGCGATAAGGAAAGGAAATACGGGGAAAGAAAAAAGAAACAAGATGCAAGACCGATAGCAGCAGCAGCAGCAACAGTTAGCACCACAGCTAATCCCGCCCAATAAATTAGACTTCTCCAATACAAATGACTGGCCGAGATGGATGAAGCGGTTCGAACGCTACAGAAATGCATCAGGGCTGGAAAAAAAACAGTCAGAGGAATTCCAGGTGAACGCTTTTATGTATGCAGCTGGTTACGATGCAGAAGACATCCTCAGTGTTTTACCTTTGTCTGATATCGACAAGAAGTCGTACGAGTCGGTGATTGATGCGTTTGAAAAGCACTGCGTCAGCAAGAGGAACGTGATCTATGAAAGAGCATGCTTTAATCGCCGAAGTCAACAGCCGGGTGAGAGCGTGGAATCTTTTATCACAGCGGTGCACACGCTTGCAGAACATTGTCAGTTCCAGGCTCTGAGGGAAGAGCTGATAAGGGATCGAATAGTGGTCGGCATACTAGATGCTAAGCTATCAGAGTCTTCAGCTAGACGCAGAACTGCCAAGAGACACCTCTGGAAAGACTGCCCTGCCCGTAATGAGGAATGTAGGAAGTGCCATAAAAAAGGACATTTCGCTAAAAAATGCAGGTCAGCCAAGAGTGTGCATGACATTATACAGGGGCACACTAGTTCGGAAGACGAGGAGTTTGCGTTTTTGGGAGAAGTGCGCTCGGGTGAAGAGGAAGAATGGTTGGGAGTGCTGCAGCTGAACGGTGAGGAGACTGCATTCAAACAAGATACAGGAGCTGCAGTTACTGCAATTCCGAGCAGCAATTCCAGTAAAATACATGGAACACTCGGGCAGCCTAGTAAGGTGTTGTATGGACCAGGGCATCACCGACTGGACGTTAAAGGATGTTTTGAAGGGTACCTGACCAGTAAAGAGAAGGCAACTAAACAACAAGTGTATGTTGTTGATGAACTGACAAAGCCTCTTTTAGGTCTCCCAGCGATTATGGCTCTCAAGCTAGTGAAGCGTGTCCATACAGTGGAAGTGCAACAGGAGGATTTCAAAGCTCAGTTCCCCACTGTATTCTCGGGTCTGGGAAAATTAAAGGAGCCCTACACAATTGCATTGGAGCTGGATGCTGTCCCATACGCCCTGTCTTCTCCACGGCGTGTGCCTCTCCCACTGCGTGATTAGGTGAGAACAGAGCTTGACCGTAAGCAAAACATAGGGGTGGTCTC
>OOFH01114038.1:0-20309 GCA_900323355.1 Merlangius merlangus | reverse complement strand
CAGGACGAGTCATAAACTTCCTCAGACAGTGTAACTGGATCCCACATGTAGCACCACCGGCACGGCGATGGAGAGACTATACAGACGCATCACAACCATCTCATCGCTCTCTCTCATCCTCTCCCTCTCCCCAAGAGTGTGTGCATGTGTGTGTGTGCATGTGTGTGTGTGTGTGTCTGGGAGAGAGTGTGTGTGTCTATGTGTGAGTTTGAGTGTGTGTCTATATGTGTGTGTATCTATGTGAGTGTGCTATGTGAGTGTGTCTGTCTGTTTGTTTGTGTGTCTATGTGTATGTGTGTGTGTGTGTGAGTGAGTGTGTGTGTGTGTGTGTGTGTGTGTGTGTGTGTGTGTGTGTGTGTGTGTGTGTGTGTGTGTGTGTGTGTGTGTGTGTGTGTGTGTGTGTGTGTGTGTGTGTGTGTGTATGTGTGTGTGTGTGAGCCAGTGTGTGAGTCAGTGTGTGTGAGTCTGTTTGTGTGTGTGGTGGTCTGTCCACAACAGCCTGTTGTGTACCAATCTGTAATCTCCCATCACATGTATAGAGACATTTCATCTGAGATTACGGCTGCTTCAGATAGGGACGTAGAAGAGGAGCTGATTATTGTACAGCTCAGATAAACAGCCTCGTGGAGGCAGGGGCCACACAGCCAAACACAGAGGAGAAGGGGCCCCCAGAGAGCCTACGTGTCCAACAGCACGCCGCCCTATGATGGACACATCCTTATGTAATTCTTTCTTTCTCAACTAGGCCTATATTACTACTTTTCATAAATTATAAATTATTAGTGCAAAACATTTTGTTTTTCAATTAATGTTAATGTTCATTTTAAATGTGGTTAAGTTACTAAAGGCAGGAATTGGTAGGAATTCATTCTTCTAGAAAGGGTTATGTGAGTGTGTGTGTGTGTGTGTGTGTGTGTGTGTATGAACTTCACCGATGTCCCTCGCAGGACGTCTGCACTTAGGGGGACGAAGGCCTGCTGGAAACTTTATCTACAGTGCCCTCTGGTGGAATTGTTTGCGCATTGGATGGATCCACATTTAAAGGTTACAAATATTTCAGAAGGGAGATTGCTTTGTTTATAAACTAGTAAATTTTAAACTCATATGAATCTCTAAGACAAACACTTTGTTGATCTTACAAGACCCACCAGTTGGAATGAGAGAAAAGCCATTTCAAAAAGAGGAGTCGATTAAGCCTTTTATTTCAGCTCCAGTGTTGCATACTGTAGCAGCGACACATTCTTGTTTGATTCCAGACATCCTTGCATTATAGATGGCACTCAAATCATTCCCATTTTTTGTTGTATGTGCGTATACAGCTTCAGGTATTTACATAATTATAACCCTGCATAATATGTCGATTGAACCTGCTGTTAAAACACCAAACAGCTATCGGCTACAATTCTAACAAATTCAGTTTGACATTAAAAAAAATGTAAATTAAATTGAAAACAAAAGAAAATATTTCTGGTTAATTTAAATAAGTGTGGGCATTAGAATATGTTTATATATGTACATATATGCGTCCCATAATTACATGTGTAAGAAGTTGGGACATGTCAAACTAATGTTCTCCCAAATACAATGTATTTTGGGCCTTTAGCTTTGGTGTATTCAAGTAGACATGTATTTTGTGGACCTTTCAAATGTTACAAGAGAAGAATGTAAGAAATGTCTGAACTTTGATAACCCACCAAATGGCTTGAGCAGAGGACATATTTAAGGGGCAATGGTGGAGTGTTCCTTGTTTACTGCTGAGTGCATGGATGAGTGTGTCTGTAAAGGTGAATGTTTCTGGTTGTGTGGATGGTGTTTGTGTCTGTGTAGGGGAACGTTTCTGGCTGTGTGTCAGTGTCTGTAGGTGAATGTTTCTGGTTGTATGTCTGTGTAGGTATATTTTTCTGGTTGTGTGGATGTGTGTCAGTGTCTATAAGTGAATGTTTCTGATTGTGTGTCAGTGTCTGTATAGGGGAATATTTCTGGTTGTGTGGCAGTGGCTGTGTAGGTGAATGTTTCTGGTTGTGTGTCAGTGTCTGTAGGCGAATGTTTCTGGTTGTGTGGATGGTGTAAGTGTCAGTTAGGTGAATGTTTCTGGCTGTGTGGGTGGTGTTTTATGTCAGTATAGGTGAATGTTTCTGGTTGAGCAGATGGTGTCTGTGTAGGCACAAGATGAACATGTTTTGTGTGCTCTGGGGGGCTAGTGTCAGAGTGGTGTCATAAATATAAGGCCTGTTCAGCCCGTTGACCGGGACTGTGATTAAGGGGTTAAAAAAAAAGGAATTGGATTGTGTGAAATAACATTAATGACATAATAATAACCCTAATATTTCTAGTCTCATACGTTACGTTGTGCGTTAATCATTGAGTGCCGAGAAAAAAAAAAATCTCTGTCCCTCCGGGAGGACTGAAGCCTGAGGGACAGACGGACCACCACGGACGGCTAAACACTCAGGATGTAGCGGAGGCTAAATGGGGACCACGGATGAAATCATGGACAGAATGAGATTAGGAATCTTCCTTCACAAAAGGTACGCCCCTTTAAATCACTTAACAATTTACACATTAATTGTTACGATGGGATTAACCTTTTTGAGGGGGGGTTGTGTTGGGGGGGAAAGGAGTGTAAAATGTAGAGCCTTGCCTACAAAGGTGAAACACAAAGAGAGCACAGGACTGTGCGGCTGAATGCAGGATTGGATGCAAGGCTGATTTGGTCTTGTAGGGACATCACAACCTTAGCCATAAGCACACAGGACACTGCCAAATGAATGGTACGAATGCATAAGGGCGTGGCATGTAAGAAGTCTCACCCATGAACAATAGTTATCCTAGAAAGAGAGGATGGCAATACATATACTTCACTTTGGACCCATGGCTTGGACTTGCATATCCACACACACACACACGTTGTGCGTGATTGGAACAATGCAGTACTGCACCTAAAACAAGGCGATATGAGGACCGCTGCGGTCTACAGCTCTGATACTGAGAGTGTGCGTGCGGTGCTCTCAGAAAGACGAAAATATAATTTTCAGCTATTCATAATCCTGACAACAAGAGGACCACCGCTAACAATATCTGACCCCTCATTATGAGATCTGACACGTGTGGCATCAGGAGGGGCCCAACAGAAGAGTTTATCTCCATGTTCAAATGACAGCTACAGGAGCCAGTAGGAAATATTGTAAAGACGTAAAATGTTGACATGCCCTGTAAGAGCCTTTGGGAACAGAGAATAAAATAATGCCCCAAAAGCAGTTTGTTATAAAAACACTCAGAAGGAATGCAAGCAGAGAGCCCTGTGTTTGATTCACACACATAAATACAAAGGCCAGAAGAATGCAATGATAGTATAAATAAAAAGTTCCCATATTAGAACTATAAACACCCAAGTGAAGGCAAACAATCAATGCACACAATGAGCAGAAGTGACTTGTGTGAGCGTTGTGGAGGGAGGAGGTAAACAGACGAGAATAGGCCTCTCTCTCTCGCTTGGCTGCCTGCTCGCCTGACGCTCCTCTCTGAAGGGCCACTCACGAGCGCTCGCTGGGAACAGAAACAAAAAGAGTAAAGGTTGTGTAGGAAGTAGGTAGTGCCACGCAGTGTCACATTGCAAATCCCTTTCCTGGAAGGCCTTTGCAACAAGGCCCAGGAAAACCGGTAAGGCGCGGCCACGCCTTCACTAAGGTTGCTCCACGCCGTCACACCGGACACGCCCGGCGTCACACCGTCACGCTGGCCTCGCTCTGCTTCTCTCGCTCCGTTCTTTGGCATCCCTCGCGGCGGCTTCCTCCGGCTAGCGGGAGCCTTTGGACGCCTCTCGCTCCAGCTGCTGCTGGGTCATGAAGTACTTGAAGAACTCGTACACCGACCAGGCGATGGCCGTGGACGGCATCTGGTAGATGACGCGAGCCTGCACGCCTTTGAAGAAGGCCGAGGCACCGCCCAGCCGGTACACCGTCCTGAAGGCATTGGCCATGCCCGTCAGGTGGCCGCTGACGCGCATGGAGTCCAGCGCCGTGTTCTCCTGCGTGTTGAGCAGCGTCTTGCACACGTCCAGCGGTGTGGTGATGGCGGCCGACACGGCGCCGGCCAGCGCGCCCGCCGCCACATGGCTGCCCGGGTTGTACTGGCGCTGGGGGTTGAGCCGCTCTTGCATTAGCTCGTAGGTGATGAAGTGCACGGCCTGGAAGGGGATGTTCATGGTGAGCTGCGTGCTGTAGCTGCGGTAGAAGGCCCCCGGGCCCTCAGTGCGCGTCATGGTCCGCACGCAGTCCCACAGGCCCCGGTACGGGGAGTTGTACATCTGCATCCTCTGCTTCACCACTGGAGGAGGACAGGGAGGGTCAGGGTAGGGTCACAGGGGGCTCAATAAAGACTTGGTTCCTGAGGATTTACCTTCTGCAGGGTTCATGATGGCGTCGTGGAGGACAGTTGCTATGCTTCCTGCTAGACCTGTTGGTATTCAGAGGAGAAGCAACCGCTCAATCAACACGATCGTGCACAAGGAAAGACAGACATCATCCAAGAATTAACGAGACAGTCGAGGACCTTTGAGTGTCCTCAAACCGCTGGTTGGTGACCGGATCCCACTGTGCAGGCAGCTCAAAGAGGCGTTGGAACCGTACTGACCGTTAGCCAAGTGGCTGTTGCCCTTGCTCTGGAAGGTGTGGCTCAGGGAGTGCTTGGCCTGCTCGTAACAGGCGAAGTAGAGGGCGTGGGCGGGGCCGGCACCCAGCATGGTGATGTTCAGCCCCCTCAGCGGTCTGAACAGCCCCTCCGTCTGGATGATCCTCTTCAGGGCCTGGTAGACCCCGCTGTACTGGGCCTTGGGGTCTGGCTGCAGGCTCTGCATCCTGGTCTAGGGGGGACGAGGAGAAGAAGGTTGTCATTGCGTGTTCTTCCCAACAACGTGTGTCTTCAGTCCAACAAGGTTATACATGAGGTTATACAGTACAAACACAGTACAATGTTCAGGAGCTTGTAACACCTTCTATGCTAATTTCCAGTTGAGAATTACTAAATAAAGCGACATGTTTTCTTACATCTAAATCTAATAAATCTAATTTACTGTACTGCTCCAATTTCTTGCGTTATTTGTGACCATATTTCAACATTTGCCATGTCGACCCATTAGATAAATAGAGATAGAGATAGTTAGAACAGACAGACAGACAATCCTTTTAATAAATAAAACCATGTTGGTGCTCCCCTTCCAAAAAGACTGCAACAGCTTTTACATGATGAGCATGAGCACTGCACACATCCTAGCTAGTCTCACACATCCTAGCTAGAGTACGGTTTAGATCTTCTGAGTATTGCTGAGGCCTTCTGAGTACCGGTGAGACCTGAGTACTGGTGAGACCTGAGTACTGGTGAGACCTGTGTAATGGTGAGACCTTCTGAATAATGGTGAGACCTTCTGAGTACTGGTGAGACCTTCTGAGTACTGGTGAGACCTTCTGAGTACTGGTGAGACCTTCTGAGTACTGGTGAGACCTTCTGAGTACTGGTGAGCCTTCTGAGTACTGGTGAGACCTTCTGAGTACTGGTGAGACCTTCCGAGTACTGGTGAGACCTTCTGAGTACTGGTGAGACCTTCTGACCTGAGTACTGATGAGACCTTCTGAGTATTGGTCAGAACTTCTGAGTACTGGAGACCTTCTGACCTTCTAAGTACTGCTGAGACCTACTGTTGAAACTGAGTAGTTATCGGCCGATATCTGCGTTTTTTACGTGTATCTGCATCGGCCATCGTATTTATTTCGCCAATCTTTTTTTATATTTATATTTTTATTTTTTACATATTTTTTCCCGGCTTGTTTACAGGCAGTTCAATGCATGTTCCTTCTTTATATTGAGACTTGCAACATCTGTTATCATTTGTGTAATTTGAAGGAGCAAAAGCAGTATCAGCTCCAAATTTCGGCTCAAGAAAATCGGTATTGGTGTATCGGTCATTGGCTAAAAAATCTGTATATCAGCCCTAAAAAAAAACATATCGGTCGACTCCTACTACTACTGAGTGAGTAGTCGTGAGACCTTCTGAGTACTCGTGAGACCTTCTGACCTTCTGAATACTGAATACTGTTCAGAGTCCACCTCGACTCTGCATAGCCACCCTCCCCTCTCTGGCCACCGTTGTACACTGTATTGTATTGTATTTAACTGTGTAGCAACTGCAGTTGCTGCTATCATTGTGTAACACGGGGAATTGGTTAGCCTAGTGATTGTTGTACTTGCACTTGGTTCTATGAACATCCTTTCTGTACCGACAGCGATATATTGTTGCACTTCTTATGACAAATATACTTATTGTAAGTCGCTTTTGATAAAAGCGTCTGCTAAATGCCCTAAATGTAAATGTAAATGGTGAGACCTTCCGAGTACTCGTGAGACCTTCTGACCTACTGAATACTGGTGAGACCTACTGAGCCAAAAGCTGAAAATGATGGAGGGTTTCCGTCTCTGTTCTTTGTGCTAGACGAGCACTAGAAGCTTCTAATGTCTGGACCTCATTAAAGGACAGCTTCCACTGATATATGCTGACCTCATGGAGAGGTTTTAGTCTCATTACCAACATTTTCTTTGTGACTGTTGATTCATTGTTCAGTAATAAAATGAGGCTAACAGGGTGTGTTGTTCTCAAAATGTCGAGAAGGACAGTAGAAACATTGGCCTGAAGGTAACAGACCTCTGGGCATCCCACATCATATGCTAACGTGTGCCAATTACCTTTCTGGGGACACAATGAGCATAGAGGACTTTGGGTGATCCGATGTTGGCTATGATGGTCATTTTGTTATAGTTCACCATGCCAAGTTATCCGGATGCACAAAGCGTGTTTGTGTTCGGAGGGAGACTGTGGGGCTGTAACCTCCCCTAAGCTTCCTCTCCGCTCTCTCAACTATGGAATAGAGATTATTTCCTTTTCATACATAATAAAATGAAATAAAAGTGTAACTTATTACTTAAGAGTGAAGCAAATGATATTTCATTATTGCACCAACACTTTTTATTGATTTGGGGTCTCTGGAATAAAAACCCAACAATGCAATCAATTAAGACAATTGAACCACAACTTACTGATGGCAGACAGTTGACTTATCAGTACTCCATCAATATCCAAATGAGTGCCCTCCCTCCTCTGCCCTCCACTGATAAGCTCCCTGCTGCCCTAGTGGGAGCCAACACCCTTAGGTTCTTTGACATCACTCCCCTGACCTTATTTATGACCCGAGGACATCTAAGATGGACATTTAAGATCACACACTTTAGTTTAACCATTTGCAACAATAAATTAACCTTTAACTCAAGCACCACAGTTGTAAGTTTAAAAAGTACAGTTCACATCTAAATGTACACCTCAAAGACCAAAATGTATTTCTTTAGCAACTGTTTAAACATTAAACAACAATGTGGTAATTTGCATGTTGTATACTAAACATACAGACGTCGGGCTACAAGAAAAGTATATTTGCAATGCCAGAGTAGAACCAGTTATCTCATAAACTACACTACATCAAATGCAAGCACTTCAAGGATGTTTCAGAGGTTTCCGTTGTCATAACTTGGGGTTGTAGCGTTAAGGAGTACCACATTCACGTCATCGCATGGCTACGCACGACACAAGTCACTCTAATGACAGATCAAACCGGTTTAGGCATTCCAACATTTCCTCAGAAAGAAGCTTCCCAGATGACGCGCCAGTAAGGTTCTTCCGATCACTGGACCATAAACAAGGAGCAGGAAACACTCACTCACTTGTTGAAAGCATAATAATAATAAAAACTCATAGGTTAGGTTGATGTGATAAAACGTGACTTAGAAGTCCGTGCTCGGTTATGCTGTCCGGGTCGTGGTGAATGAATGGGGAATATTAACTTTTAGAATAAGACACTGGCTGAGGCATCTAACACATCCCTTGACCTTCACAGTGGTCAGCTGTAGTAACATTATTAGAAGTCAAATACAGGTACAATGCTTTTACGACCAAGCAAAGTTGTAAAAAAAAAAAAAAAAGATATCTAAAAGTAGATGACCCCATTGAAGGTTTGTTCGCATAGGAAGGAGGCAGATAGAATAAACGAAGCCATTGGCACTCATTAACTCTGACTAAACCCCTCCTGAGCGGGGATCAAGGTCGATGCTTCAACACATTCCTGTGGATCGGGTCCAAGTTGAGTCTGTTCCCCACGATCAGAAAGATGAGGTGTCAATACGGGGTGTTTCATTCTGATCGGCGTCCGTCTGCCACCCTCCCAGTTCAATCAGATAACCCATCACTTCTCCCGTCCTGGGACCCCACGACGGGACTGGGCCCAGGACGGGGTTGGGACCCCAGGGTCCCAGGACGGTCTGGGGTCTGGGTCAGGGGTCTACTCGAGGGGTCCATGCAACATGAAGAGCTCTGAATCAGCTCAACGCCTGGACTTGATGAAGGAGCTAACGTTAGCCATCCAGCTACACAGCCATGCACCGTGTGTGTCTGTGTGGGTTTATCTGTGTGTGTGTATGAGGTCAGTGGGCAGGTCGGTGAAGACGCGTGAAGCCCCCCATTGCGTCTCCAGAGAGCCTACCTTGACCGAGTCCACGGGGTACATGACCGTGTGCTCCAGCACGCCCGCCACGGCCCCCGCTGTCATGTGGGTCGTCAACGAGACATGAGGCGGCAGGCTCTCGTAGTCCCCGTCCCCCTCGTCCTCTCGGCCCTCGTTCTCCGACATCTCCAGTGTGGCCACGCACGGTGGGCTCTTGACTCCATGCATGTGAGGGACCAGGGCTACAAGGAGTGTGCGCAAGATAAGACTCTGAAAACCGGCGGCGTGTACGACCACAACATCGCCACAGGAGTCCCAGCGCCTGTGCGACGTCAGCAGCATGCGTTTGGATCCTGGCTCTGTGGACCAATGGTAATCCGTACTTCGAACAATGAGGCGGGTCTTTGGACTCTGTTGTCCAATCGAAAGTTTGGCTTCTAAATTACCGTGGCCCTACCTGACAGTTCAATCGACTTTTCCAGCAGTGTATCTGTCCCTCCATCTATGGGTTCGACAACATACTGCAAATGGCACATGCATGACTCGGAAGATAAGTGGATTAAGTATACATATCGAGTAACATCTGTTTAATGGGGTTAGCAACACCCTGGCCTACACACCCCAACCCACCCACACCAACACTGTCTCTCTCTGTGCTCGTGTGAAATAGTCAAGTCCCTGCAGCTCAGCTCAGCTATTGTCTATTAACTTAGATCCATGATTGTGTGTTGAGCAATTTTCAATTAATTAATTAATCTATTGTGAGAATGTATTTTTTTTATACACAATGTTGGGTTGGTTGAATGACATCACAGATTCTTAATAATTAATTGGCCGTTTCTCTTGTTGCATGCTAGAAGTGTGCATTTCACCTTCAGATTAAATGGGGTTTTATTTTTAAACATAATCAGGATCCACCTTTTATTTCCTTCACTTCAATTTTGGTTAATTAGTTGATAAACAATTGATTTCAGTGTTAGTTTATACATATTTTGATAGAAAACAGTCAAAACAAGATTGGTCAAACTTAATAGCCCTCAGATGACTCATGCGTTACGCGTCTGGGGTCTCGTTTCTCAAACCCACACAGTATTCAGGTGTGCTTAACAAACTTAAACGTGTCCAATAACACTCACCCCATCTCATGCTACAGGTTAATCTCCCTTTGCATAATCAGATCTTTTGATAAGAAAGTGTTTATGATTAAGATTACCATCAACCACAAAAAAAACTTGACACTGATCAAAAAACAGGAACATGAAATAACCATTTCCCGTCCCCTGTGCATAATAAATGTGCTGTTGAAACACCTTGCGCAAGCAGCCTTGCCTCAGCGGCTTGAAGATCCTGGGGGAAGCGTGGAAGCAACAGCCACAACCTGGCAACCGGTTGGTTCTCCGCAGAGAACACGCAGATGCAACGGTTCTTCTGATTGGCCAACGTGTCAGAACTCGATACACCAGGGCTTGATATGCTATTAGGATTGTCAGAGAAACAGTGAACCACAATACAACTCTGGCTGGGCTAGAGTGTCGTTGCAGAGAGGCATACTACTCAATAAAGAGCTTTATTGAGCAAAGCAAATCCTACGCAACATCACACTCACTTCCTATTCGTAAAATGCAGCAACAGAACTTGGTACGATAAAACTTTTATTACTCCACTGAAATGCACAACACTTTCGTCCCCATCAATGTAAACAGTGTAAAAGCACACACACGTATATATCCACACACACACACACACACACACACACACACACACACACACACACACACACACACACACACACACAAACGTTTGCTCTGTGATTGTGTCCGTTCAGATGCTTAAAGTCAAATAGAAAGCTTATACACTACTCCTGTAACCTTTTGCCACAAAACAAAAAGCAGATAAAATATAATAAACACATCCGAAATATTAGCTGTTGATGTGTTGTGGACTTGTGGCCTGAGTTTGGTTATTTCTGGTGATGAAAGTGTGTGTCTGTGTGAACTTATCTTACTGTTCTACTTTCTGTTCTTCAGAACTTAAGTCAGGTTGTTAAAACATGCAACGTTTATATACCCCCTTTGAATTGGCTGCTATTTATAGCATTTTAGGAAAGGGTGGTTTATAGAACGGAGGCCCTGCCCTTCAGTGGGGAAACATTTGGAAACTTACAGTAGGCGCTGGAAAGATTGAGTGAACTAAGAACACTAAAGCCCTTACAAATGTGAAATCTATTACTTCACAAGGCTGACATAAATACAGTTTCCAACCACTGGATTCAAATCAACCAGCTAACTAGCTTTAATAAGGCCGCAATAAGATAAAATACAATGTAATAAAGTAGTATACAGTCATCAATTTGGTTAACATGTGAGTGGATACGATCAACCTTTATTTGAAAGCGGAACAAAGCGAAGTAGCACATTAATGGCTGACACATGATGTCTTTCTATTAAGTTATCCGTACATCGTATTGTCAATGAGCATTAAATTTTGAGCCATACATCTATTCCAAAATATCCATAGCACTGGATAGTGAAAGGGTTGAGAAAGATAGAGTGAATGACAAAAGTTATTTACACTGAAGGAGACTTTTTTGAGTGTCACCCTTATATCGTGGCACCCTTACATTCTCAGAAAACCTATAAGAGACAGCCAAAGAAGAGAGCATTTTTTAGTGTCATCCTTACGTGACCTTCACATTAAGGGTTAATGAGGCAGATGCTTCAATAGTTGTTAATCCTTTCCTAAAAAATACCTTATAAGTACAATTCAAAACCTTTTTGCTTTGAGCGATGTGATGCATATGTCTTGCCACCGTTTGAATGTGTATGTAGGGCTGTGTCTGTGAAACAACACATAACCAATAACTTTTGTAGCCCCAGTACATAGAAGTTAAAATGTACCACTGTTTTAGTGAAAACAATACTTAGTGACTGAGTTAAGGATCATTCCCAATACACACATTTGGATAGGGCACCTCCTCTTTCTCTCAGTAGTCCCTGCACGTTTAGTCAATGAATCAACTCAAATCTGGGAGTCATCTTTTCGTGTCTTTTTCTTTTTAATGGCGGTTGCCTTCAGTGTATCTGGTGCTCAGCACAAGTTTGCTAAGCAGTTCCTCCTCTGGGCTGGAATGTGTGGGGGGCTTCTTCGTGATGTCAAATAAACTCCGCACAGGCATTCTAAAGGCGATAACACCAGCACAGCAGTGCCTCAGATTTATTTACCAATTTGTATTCACCCATCACTTTAATCTTGGAATTCCCACTAAAGTATAAACTGCATTTCTGACTGGCTTGTATCCCACGGTTGCTTACTGCCCCTGCCCCTACACCACACACAAACCATTGACAGTGTGAAGGTTTAACATGCGACCAGCCACTGAAAGAGTCTGTCGTACACATTTGCCTAGAAGACAAATAGCTATTACATGTAATTTGCATTCCCTGCTGTGTTGTGACCAATGGGGACGTGGTGCCTGGAATACATCTCATTACCAGGACAGAGGTTTGCTTCTTCAGTGAACTTTAATATTGAATTAAGCTGAAGGCAATCAAATGGCATTTTCACTCCAAGCGAGAGTTACTTAAAATGTCAAGAAGCACTTCTTGAGAACGTTTTCTGTCTAAAAATATTGTGTCATGGCCTCTGTTCAATGTCTAAAGCTATCACACATCTTTGCACCTGTGGCTGAATAATAGCTTGGCAACATATTGTATTCAATGCGAAAGTGTTTCCAAAAAATACGGAAGTAAAGGCTTTACTTCTAGATGCCCAACACTGCAAACCTGATTCACACCACAGTCAAAACCCAGCTGGAGCTGCTCTGCCCCGCTCTATTCAGTGGCCCAGTTAGACAGCGTGTTGATATTGGCTGATACCTTTGAGGCCCATCAAAAGGCTAATCCAACCAGACGACGAGGTACTGAGTAAACGAAAGACAAACATTACCTACCTTTACCAGAAATACACGTCGGATTGCTTTCAGAAGAGAAACGAAAGGAATGATTAAAGCCAGCTGTGAAAATCCAAACTGGTATTTCTCTGTGTCTTAAGAGAGGGGGGCCATGGGTCCGGGCCTCACCTTACATCTGCATACATTTGCCTGAAAACATACTGTCAACTTCAACCTATTTATGCTTAATGTATAATGCAACCAGTTTATATGTTCATATTAATATCGTATTAATTCAGAGTTAATGCTATGATTTACATTTCTCGTTTTAAAAATGTGAACTTCAATCTGTTTAGAAACAATTTATTAAAGTAGGTCATCTTTGGACTAATTAGAAGCTCTATCTAAAGGACGATCTAGGAAAGTGTGCTGAGAAATGTTCCATATTCCAACCATAATCCATGTTTGAAATATGGATTTTTGTTCAGCAGATTAGTAGATGTCTGCTCTGTATATTCAGTGTCGGTTAATGTAGAATATTAATCAATATGATGGAACTTCTCTTTCAACGCAGAAAATATAAACCCAACGCTTGGACTCCTGATGTTTTCGTTGGAAAATCCCTTTATGATAATAGTCCAAAGTGAAGCACTGAAACCTCTATGACGGTTCTTTTGTAAATGATAGACAAAAACCCATAATCTTAGTTAAGGTTCAGTTACTGTTTAAATAACTCAGCAACTCAAATCAAACATTTTCTTGTTTCAAAGCAACCCTTTTAAGAATATCCTCTGATTAACCCACTGTCCTTCCGAACAAAAAGTTGAGTGAATATATTGAACATACATCACATGGCACATGTCTTGCATATTCCTCAGGGCAACATCCGTGCATCATGTCGTTAAACAATGTACTCAAACCACAAATGTAAATGCACGTTCTTAGGCTGCCGCTTGTGTTAAAGGACAGGTGCTAAACTGGCTCTGTAAAGCTTCCATACCGAGCATTCTTTGTTCTCTACCCGTCTACTGACTGTTGCTCAACACGTACTTGCATGTTCCCCATGTGCGTGCTGTTTCAACAATTTTACCTAGGCTACTATGTTTTCTTTGCATTTCATTTGTTTAGTTTGTTTATTGTGTTGTTTGTTTATTTGCCTTCATCCATATATTTTCTATATCCACAAGCCACTTTCTACATGCTGATCTCCACAACGCTCGTCCAAGCAATAATACGGGCGAGCGGAGGGCAATGGAAATTATACTCTGTGACATTCTCAGGACTCTTTTGGGAAGCATTACAAACCACTTACCATATTTAATCTATCAATTATGACTGGAGTGCTTCACCGGATATACACCCTGCATTTGCTCAAGTCAAATGCTGACCATACTCAAAGCAACACGTGTGATGTGATCTTCTGTGACCTCATCCTTGGCCTTTGGTCTTTTCATATACCATACTTTTGTATGGTATATGGATATTAGTATATATATTATTCATATGTTGGTATGAATACAACATCAACAACAATTCAAGTTCAATACCCTCATATATGCGGCAATTACTGCGGCGATTAAAGCTTCTGAAAGCGAAACACGAGATGATGATTCTTTTGTATGCCCTCAGTATCTGCATTATGTCCTGCAGCGTGCTGCAGGATTTTCTCCTCATCTTTTAATTTTACTAGCAGTGGGAGGGCTTCCTTCCTGTCAGGGTAATGACATGTTAACGTCTCCTCTTATCCCTATAGTGGTCCTTCACCACAGCTGTCTAATGACTGCATCAGTGTATGACTGGCTGACTGATGCCTTCAGTGTTCTCACCAGCTTGCCTTGAATACTAAAGTTGCCGGTTACCAGCATCTTGGAAGCCCTGATTGGCATGCTGGCAAAGGCCTAACAGCAGAAATTATAACTTCGGTAGTCATAGGCCTAATCTACTTTGCCCCAAAAGAACTACCCACACAATTGGGTAGGAAACCTAAAACACATCTCTGTCTGTGGTGTTACAGAAGAAACTGAATCGACGAAGGGTTGTTCATTTGATAGTTGCTTAATAATATCTGTTTTGTTTCAAGCTGGATAAATCCCAATTAAACATATAAGAAAAATGTAGACAAATGGAAATTACATTCTTGTAGGCTATGAGGATGAAATAAGTTAGCCTATTTCTTATAGTGCTTGCCTTAGGTCTATATTAAAAAAAAGATATGCATAGGATACCTGCAATAAAAAGTGACTTCAGCTTTAAAACAGCTTTCAGGAAATTGCATTTCATTTGAATTTGTGTAATTTTTGTTTTGCCCAACAGGACACTTAAAAAATGCCATTTGTATCCCTGTTGCGAGTTTGCTTTCTCGATAGGTAAACTCAATAGGCCTTCCATAAGGGTGAATCTCAAAAACTACAGAAAGTCGAATACAGTAGATACAGCAATTGGCATTGAAATAAAATCTTATTTTTTGCCACCGAGCATCTTTTATATTTGTATTTAACCTTTATTTATCCAGGAGGTCTCATCGTGGTGCAGCACCTCTTGCACATGTACTAAGCTGTAGCCCCCTCTTGTGGCCACAGTCAATAATGCAGCAATAGAGCCTTAAGGGCTTACGGACCCGAGGTTGTTTCTATGGAGGGCTTGGCTTTCAATGCCTTGGTATGTCCCCGTCATCTAGCCTACAGCTCATCCACATAATGTGGTTTGATCAACAGAAATTAAATCATGGATCAGGTAAAAAAAACAACAACAACTCATATACAAGATACAGGATATTGTAAGTGAATTGACAGTTGAGATTGAACATTTTAAACATTGTAGGCCTACAAACAATCCTATTTGAGAGAGAGAGAGAGAGAGAGAGAGAGAGAGAGAGAGAGAGAGAGAGAGAGAGAGAGAGACAAACAACACACGCTTCTGACAGAGTCCTATATTCTCACAGGTCTTCGCCTGCTGCTGCTGTTGTAGCGGCATGTTCGACGCTTTGGATTTTGTTGTTCTTGTCTGTATCCCCAACAGTAGCCGTAACAAAAGTGTCATCTTTGCCAAATACTTACCGGCGGCTATTTGCTTTTTTTCATTTATTTGAGCCGCTTGAGTAACTTTATTTCCTACCCCTTTTTTTTTATAAGTTGGTTGGGAGCCCCCCTATTATTGGGGTTATTATCTATGAGTCATATTATTTGTAACAGCGTCATTATTATTATGGGAGACAGAATAGATCAATGAGTTCTTTACCCGCGTGGTAAGAGCATAGCGCAGTGGTGAGTCACATTGCTACGCCTACGAGACGACAGATTCCTACAACTAGAGAGTCTCATGCTAGGAATGCAATCCCTCGAATATAAAGTAAAACTCTGTTGTTATAAACATTGAATTGAACAGGGAGAGTGACTCTTCCCTAACAGCGCTCAGATCAGGTCTTCCATTGCTTGAATGTTTTCATGTTAGTGTCTGTTAAGTCTTTTTCTATCGCTGAATGAGGTAACATGATGGTGATTTGAGTATGGCCCGCCCTCGCATTTTCGGTAATATGTTGATTCAAACTGATTGTTGCTATAGAGGCATTTGTATCTCTGGGGGAATTTACTGATTAACGGCAAATACGTTTTCAAAGCGAACAAAACGGCAATCTTCAACATCACTTAAAAGGTAGGGTTAGTATTTTCTTCCGAAGATTTTTTTTTTCATATTTGCTAACATTTCCCTTTATATCCCGACAGCAATCAATAAATTGAATGAAAAAAATGACAACATATCTATACATTATTTGTGGCGGCCGTAAACCTGAGATGATTCGTCCCTAATTAGGTGATTGGCTGGTTTACCTGTCTCCCTCCCTACCAAGCTACGTGCATGACTTCTGCCCGTGCACTCATTGTGTAACAGAGTTTTCCACAAGGCTATGGAGATCTACAGAACGTAACAGTGACCGCCCCATTTTTTACCGGCTCCGGTTCTGAAAGTAGGGGAGTCCCATTCCTATTCTCCATTGACTTTTATTTTGTTGAACTCATGTCCTCTAGCTCTTAAAAAAAAAGTCAGTTGCAGCAGTCATCTACGACTTAAATTTCGCAGGTGCAGTAAACGTTTCCTGATATAGCAAGGTCCACCAATCATCACACAATCATTACACTTTTGGATTAGGCCTACTCCTGTATGGGTAGTGTTGTGGTTTCAAAGACATTTCGAATAAAACTGCAAATGTTTTTCTAAATGTTTTTTTTCCGGGGAGTGGCTCTCGAGGGAGAGCCACTCCCTCATTTTGAAATCACTGTCAATTCTAGCAATCTGATTGGCTGTCAGCAGTGCGATTAATTCACGAATCGCACACCTTGAACTCTAAATCGCATCCTTTTTCAGCCAATTAGAAGTAGGCAATAAAATAGAGCAGCCAGTCAGATGCAAGTAACAAAAGCCATTAACCAATCAGATTGCTACAAAATAAGGACAGAAAAGCCATTTGCAGATAATTATAACAAAAAAATCTGGGTTTTTTTGGTCAAAATCCCTTTTTTGATAGTCAAAAAGCAAAAATGGATGACTTTAATTGCCAACAGTACCTTAGCGACGATTTATTTTTTCTATTCTTGTTGTGTGATTTCATAATGAATATAATAAAGTGGTAATTGAACTTTGTGTCGTGCAATTTTGGTCTCAAATCATACTTGTGATTTCAAATAGATTCAAAAAATCGATTTCAAATCGATTTTGAAATCACGCGTATGATTTGAGACCAAATTGCACTCCACTCAGTTCAATAACCATTATAAAATATGCAAATAAGATTAGATCTGACAGAATTGTTCCAGTGGTGAGATTTCCTTATTGCAGCAGCACAGGTGGACGATTGGTTCAAGTGTTTGGTTCCTCATATTAAAGGGGTTGACAATCAACTGTTTTTAGGTAGGAGCTACCAGATTTCAGTTGTGGATACGTACAAAATCCCAAACAAATTGTTCAGTTTACTTTATGTAAGTCATCGTCACATAGCCTACTGAGACATGAAGCAGAATAATAAAGAGATAACACACTGGCCTATTACAGTTTTTCTCAGTCGCTTTGGTACATTTCTCAGATCAGAATTGAAATTCTTACCTGTTCAATGTTCACATCATTGTGTAATTTGTGCACATCAAAAAAGCAGTTTCTCATTTCTTTGAGCAAGTTGCAAATGATTATGTACAATTCTCTGCTCTTTCCTACATTATCAATTGCTTATGTCATGTTGATCAAAATGCATTGTAATGGGTCTCTATTGAATAGTCTCACCCCCACAACATTTAGGCATTAGTTCATTGCATAAGTCTTTACATGCAAAATGGTTGAACAAGTTGTCATAATATGTCAAGCATATTTCTATACATTTCCATTAGACTCTTTTTCTAAATCTGTCCTGAATTGGTAAATTGCTAACAGGTGAATCTTGAATTTCTCTAAAGAAGGGAAATGTGTGAAGTGTTAGATCAACCAACGATCAACCAGTTTACTGGAGTAGCTCAAAGGTGGATCTCATGAACCATGAACTGGCAAGTATATATGCTGGAGCATAACACAATGTTACATTGTTTGAGAATTTGTGGCTCAACAGACAGGAACGTCAGTAGGTGTAGGATGACTGCACTGTAATTCCTACAGCAATGCATACAGTTTAGGAGATTTTCCTATGTTCACATTTCTAGCAATGACATGGTCTGTCAAGAAATTACAGTACAAACAGTCAAAGCGTAATTGTGAATCTTGTCCAGTCTCTTGCAATCAACTCCCACATACACTAAGGTGTAACTTACAATTTACAATAACTGTCTTCAAAACTTTAGCCATGGTTTACATCAGAACATCCCTCCAGAGTACACTGTTATATTGACAACATGACTAAGCAATTTGACTGTCTTAGCCGTACACAATGACACAAGGACTTGTAATTTTGATGAAACTGACATGTTCATTGACAAAGATATTTACTTTTGAGAAACAAACTAAGGATTATGAGCAAGAGACTTGCTTTTGCATGAAATCCATGGTGTTTTGCTATTTGTACGAATTGTTTTGAGAAATGCACTTACTGTTTTGCAAATTTCAATTCTGATCTGAGAAATGTACCAAAGCGACTGAGGAAAAACTGTAAATGGATGGCCTTTCATTACAGCCAACCTATTGAGTTATGCACATTAACATTTGGAAGACAAATTAAGGCTGGTTGGAATCTTCTCTACAGGTAAATTGCAGTAATCGAATTGTAAAATCTTACACGAAGAGCCAAGGCTGCAATTCATTCATCTTTTATACTGTGGTCCACTCAGTAGCGGTGCATTGAGAATGCTAACAGTTAGCCTACTTGTAATGGGACCTATTGACACTTGGATGGCTGGGATTATTGCATCAGTTTGGTTTGAATAAACGCTTCGTATGTCAGCTTGATCAACACACAACCTCATTTGCATATGGTCACTAAAGCTATATGTAGATAGACAGTATATCTCTAGTCTCATGCCTGGAACAGATGCTCAAGAGCCACAACCATATGTCTCGGAAACATCTGTGCCTCGAAGGCTGAATCTTATATTTCTCGCGATCATCTCCACAGGGGAGTACAAACACCAAACCCTTTGGTCCAAATAACAGGCAGGTAAAACAATTGAAACTAAATGCTGGGTAATAAATCTTCTTGAGCTGACAGAAACAGTGTGTCTTCACTAAAACGTCCCCTGCATGTATTCTAGACCCTGCTAAGATCAAATAAACATTGAGAATTGCATAGCAAGCCTATCAAGACCTTACTCTAGGTCTGGATAGCTGTTACAATGAATGTATCACGTAGAAATATGCGTTGGTCCTTAAGTCCTTTCCCTGCCTCACCCCTCCACCCCCTCCCTCGGTGGTTAACATACTGAGCAATTTGCATATTCATGCATACGGAACAATAGGTTTGATCCACCCGTGATTTTGCTAGTCGCATGTTGTACAGATAAAACCAATAGCATGGCATGCACCCCTCGCCATGCTTTTGTAACCCAGATATATTTTCAGTCAGCTAATGCTTTTCTGTATTATCACTGTTTTTGGTGTGTGTCTCTTTAAGGGTTACGACCACTTTATGTTGCGGCAGCTTTACGACTGCTGTTTTACGGTGTGTGTTATTGTTACCGTGGAGACGAAGTTTTCGCGGGTAGATTCTTTCTCTTCAATGCCTGCAAGCAACGTGTGGTCTAGCTGTAATTCTCCTGCTGTTAAATTTTGGAGTTTAGCTTGTTAAAAGTATTTTTAAGTGAAATATTTACCGTACAAAGTACTCGGTTTTCTTTGGATAATATCCGGAAGTCCGTCGGCAACATTTATCCACAAGACCGTTTGCAAGGAACTCCGCCGAGTGAAGGAACATTGACGAGACGCTGCCGCTGTTTCCTGAGTGCTTTCCTGGGGCTCGTGAGCTCGTGAGGAGCCGTCGTCATCTTCTGAATATCCTGAGGATTGCAGGCAAAACTACTAAACCACCACACACATATAGAGCTCTATAATATTATTGCTGGCCAGCACTTTACTTTATTTTGTTATTTTTTTTGTGCTAAAGACAATATAAGGACACTTCAAGATTTGTTCTATGTTCTATAAGAAGACCGTGTCGGTATCCATTTTGTTTTCATGGTCTGAGAAAGATATATATATTTTTTATTTTATTTTTTTCTTATTCTAATTGAGGGTTACCAAAAATATAATCACATTTCCATGTGATTTAAGGTTTACTGTTTTATGTTGTTCCTGACCTACATTGTGATCAAGTAAGATGCATTTCAGTTCAGCAAATGTTAAATAAAAACTGGATCGATAGTAAACTGCTATCACAACCCGAGTAAAGTCTGTTTATTGGTTACAGACGAAAA
>OOFH01114036.1:0-12397 GCA_900323355.1 Merlangius merlangus | reverse complement strand
AAAGCTGATGTTGAGTATTTCAAAATTTAAGTGGGAAATCTGGATCAGTTTGATCCTAAAAATCAGAATCACCCTGATCCCACCTCAGAGGTGGATTTGAGGGGGATTACATGTTAAGATTTGAACAGTTGAAGTGTCACTGCTCCCAAAGTTCTTTGTTTAATACAACTAAGCTTCACTGCAGTTTGATCAATGTTTATTTCCTTTTCACGTTCCTTTTTTTTTCCTGCAAACATGCACGCTGTTCACTGCAATGCTTCAATGCAATGCAAATCGGCGTCAGAAGTGCAACACAGAATAAACATTACACTACTGCGTGTAAGTGACATTACAAACTCCAATTAACAAGGAATTATGAAGGAAAAACAATGTGATTTATTAAATAGTGTTAAACTATGCAGTATACATTTCAGTCTTTTAACTGCTTTTCCAGCAACTGAATTCTTAACTTCACTTCTTCTTGTTAAGAAGTGTTAGTTTGATTTGTTCATTTGTTAGAATTATTTGTTGCTGAGCCCGTTCCGTTTCCACCTTCAGTAGTTCATTGTAGCCGCGACATACAGATGCTAGCCTATTTACTAGCTTGTTAGCTCCTTATCACAGGAGTCAATGGAGTAGCGTTAGCTCGCATTAGCGCGAACTCTGCTTAATTAGAGATCGCCGAGCTCTTCTTTCAACTTTGTGCTGATTTACATAATTGGTTAACTCAATATAATGATTGCCTTTCATCTAGTCTGAGGACGCATCAACACTGGCTAAGATTATACTTTAATTCAGAGACAATAGTTGAGCTAGCTTCTCCTTTTTCTGTAAAATGTTGGCTCCATTTCCTGTTTCCTGCCTGTGATCCAGAGGGCGGGACGGATTTGGACATCCCGATCTGCCGGTATCAGGATCACTCTGATCCAATCCAGCAACGTTTTGAAATACCGGGATAGATCAGGTTGATCCGTGGCTGAGGACAGGAGGATTTGGTTATCCGGATCATTCTGATCTGGATTACAAGTTTTGAAATCCCGGCCCCTGGTGTTTATGGTTGGATTTCTTTTTTTTTTATCCATTTTGAGCAGCCATTTTAAATATTATTCATTTTAATGCCACTGTTTTGTTCATTTAGAGGGGTAGTTCAGGATTTTATTAAGTTAGCCTTGGTGTTCTTTATCATTAGAGACAGTTTTCAACCCATTTAATTCAGTCCTAGAAGGACTGAAACTGTCTCCAATGATAAAGAACACAAAGGCTAACATGGGAATAAGGCAGGCCCTATGTCCAAAATCCTGAACTACCCCTTTAAGGACTGTTTGGTTCTTATTTATGTTGTAAGTATGTATTTAATATTCAGATTTGGTAAATACATGATTTCACAGTCTGCTTTTGTGTTTTAATGTTAAAGAGACTGTCTTGGCTTTTGTTTAGGTATTTTCCTCATGTAATACCCACATGCTTCCTGTTACATTTATGAAGTTGGGACTACTGTACACTGTTGTGTGTAATTAAGTGTAATAATATTTTCTGAAAAGTCCAAATTGTTTCACTTTGATGTAAAGTCATTACTTCATGACAGTATAATAAATGTCTCATGACAGTCAATGTCGAAATTAGACAATGTAGTAACTCTTTATGACATATTATTGAAATGTCCTAATTGTTTCACTTCACCTGAGGGCAAAATAATCATTCATGAGCATGTTATAAAGGCATTATACAGTGTAATAAAGCTTCATGACATGTTAACAAACTGTCCAAATCTTTTCACTTTACTTTAGGACAAAATAATCATTCATGAGCATGTTATAAAGGCATAAGACAGTGTAATAAAGCTGCATGACATGTTAATGAACTGTCCACAATTTTTCACTTTACTTTAGGGCAAAATAATCATTCATGAGCATGTTATAAAGGCATTAGACAGTGTAATAACGCTTCATGACATGTTATAGAACCGTCCACATTTTTTCACTTTCGGGGCAACATAAACATTCATCACAGTATAATAAAGGTCTCATGACCGTCAATATCAAAACCTTCCACATGACAGTTTAATGTAATCTTACATCATAAATCAAAAATAGCTTCTTTACATTTGATTATTAAGCCTACTTTTACATGTTTATGACAGGTCATGTTATTGGTTAATGTCAAGTTGACATAACAAAGATATTTTGTCGTAATGTCAGGTTGTCATTACAAAGACACGGACAAGTTATTTTGTCTTAGCTTATGTCAGGTAGTCATGACAAAGACATCTCATACAATGTCAATGTGTCATTAAACGTGACATAATTTACCAAATGACACTTTATGACAACAGTCATAACCATTCATAATGATCATGACAGGTGTCATGACAGTGTAATGACAGTCTTATGACAGGCTTATGACAGTGTTATGTATACGCCTTCAAATAAAGTGTTACCAAATTTTCATTTATGAATAAATTTAGGGAACACTGGATCTTCATCATAGGACTACAACAATAGACAGTACTTGCTGTATCTGAAAGAACTTTAGACATTGCAGATAATTTGCACACAGAAATTAAACAAAAGACATGGTCTTGACAGGAGAGACTAATTATTATTTATCCATGATTTATTTTTAGGTGCTTGGGCGAAATGTGCGCAAACTGAAGCAGCTCAGGCAGGGACTGAAGGACCCACTGATTTTGCCACTGCTGCAATCTCGACCTGACACTGTGGCATCAGTTTTTTCCATGTCAGTCGAGGGCTGAATGCAGTGCCCAGGTATTGCATGTCATTTTTCTCCCCAACAATACACTGTATCTTAACTACCATCTGACCATATGTTGAAGTGCAAAAAAATGAGTCACAGACGCCACACAAGAATTAAATCTGCAAATGGTGATATAATTTGTGTATAATAATAATACCTAATAATCATCCTGTTTTTTTTCCAATTACTGAAGATTGTTCTAGACCAAATCAAATGGCCTGAAGCAGGAGCGTTGGAGGATAATGACAGCGATGGGTGTTGCCGATTCCAAATGCAGAATTATGGGGTACTTGCGCGAGTTTGTGAAGGTAAATTTACCTGTTTGAACAGGTAAATTGCATATCGATTGCATCCTTTTTCCACAATGTGCCTTCCACAGTAATAAGGTTTAAAATAGATAATTATTTTAAAATACACTAGTCTGTACACTAGACTAGCACAGTATTTGTCTATTGTACTGTAGCATTTAGTCAGGGTTCACTCTTTATTACGACATCCAGTTAATACGACAACCCTCTATTACGACATGCCTCTATTTAGACATGCCCCTACTCCGATTTTTTTTAGTACCGCTATTCCGACATTACCAATCCTCATTTTCAATTTATCTCAGTACCTGTAAGCGGAGGAAAAGAAACTAACCAGGATTCCCCTAGTAGCGGCGAGCGAAGAGGGAAAAGCCCAGCGCCGAATCCCCGCCCGCCTAGCCGGGCGCGGGACATGTGGCGTACGCAAGATTGTTTTCCCGGTGTCGGCGTGGGGGCCTGAGTCCTTCTGATTGAGGCTCAACCCGTGGACGGTGTGAGGCCGGTAGCGGCCCCCGTCGCGCCGGGGCGCAGTCTTCCCGGAGTCTGGTTGCTTGGGAATGCAGCCCAAAGTGGGTGGTAAACACCATCTAAGGCTAAATACTGGCACGAGACCGATAGTCGACAAGTACCGTAAGGGAAAATTGAAAAGAACTTTGAAGAGAGAGTTCAACAGGGCGTGAAACCGACTTGAAACCTGGCTATGGCACTGTTAATGACCTCGTGTCGGAATGGCAGGACATTTGAAAAAAGGTCAAGTGCCGCTACTCCGACAATGGAAAAAAAAATGTTGCAGTAGTGGGACGCCTGAAAATTAATGTTAATGCCGCCACTTCGACAATTAGACGCCAATGTCTAAGTAGCGGCATGTCGGAATAGCAGCATGTAACCCATGTAGTCACTCACTTATCTCAGCTTTCAATCGTTTGATTTTTAATAGAAATTTTAGCATTGTCCTTTCGCTGTCTTTGCTTTCAGTGTCCCAAGAGCAGCTGAAACAGCTGGTTAAGTTCTGGGTTGGATGGGAAATACCCATGGCTGACATGAAAGTGGAGGTGGTGCGAGCAGAACATCCTACTTCATCCACATGCTTCCGTACCCTTCGCTTGCCTGTTAACTACAGCAGTTACAGCGAGTTTAGCTCTCACTTGCTAAACTGCATTGCCACAAATGGCAGTGGCTTTGGATTGTTGTAGAGTAATACTACACCTTTTTTAATTATTTTTATGACAGACATTGTTATTTCTAACGTGTAAATGATCTCTAAATTAGTTTTGAAATCCCTTTGCAAATGAAAATCACAATTATAATCAAAATAAAGCATTGCTGCGACAATGACATCTTGTGCCGGTAAGGACGCAATGGGGAGCATGTCTATGCCCACAGCCTGATGGTCCTACATTTCGAAGTAATCTAACTACTGTATAATGAAGAGGGTGTCTGTCTATTTGTGTCTGTCTCACTCCTATTCTAACCTCTCCCTGTCGCCTTACCCTAATCACCCCATGCAATGTGAACGGTAAATGTAAATACAGGTATGTATCCTTAACAATAGGCTACTGTAGGAAGTAAACTTAAAAAAAGGCATTACATGTGTCATTAAAGACTGGATTAAACCGATTCAAAAATATTATGGCCTAAAGTGGCTTGAACATTAATACAAATACACTAACATTAACATCGTAATGTGAGAGGCACCAACAGCCTCTCACATTAAATTTGTGTACCAAGTACTACTTAAAACGAGAGCAGAGTTCCTGCCAAACCGAATCCATAAGCATTCTCGTGTGTGTACCAGATCACATCATCCTTCATCGGCCAATAAAACCTATTGGCCCCAACGCTGTGCATTGTTTTGACCAAGGCACAACTCTCAGTATCGATGTCTTGAATGATGCCTGGGTAATGGTCATTGTCGTACAGAACGACACACCATTTCCCGATAAGCTCCTCATTGATATCAGGAATTGGTTGTATTGCCTTGGTTTCCTGGAATGTCGGAAGATGCTGATGGAGGGCTCCCATGGAAGGCTCTGATACAGGAGCGAAGGTGACACACTGTGGGCTGAAGCAGGTGCATGGATCTGGGTTTCTGCAGAAGCAGCTTAGCACTCTCCACATGATTTGCCCAGAGACTGATGTGTGGATCTGGTGGATCTTCATGGTGCCTTTAACTGTCTGCAGATCATCGATCAGGGATCTCTCGACCTCTGATATTTCCTCATCTGTGACATTGAAGAGTGTCACAGAGGACTTGACCTTTGACAGCTCCTCAAACAACATGACCCCATTATGTATGTCCATCCCCTTTGCCACTACGCAAATGTATTCCCTCTTGGATATCTTAGGGTAGCGTGCGCAGTTCCGGTGGAACCACCTTGGGCACCTGTCACACCCGATCTAAAAAAAAAGGATTCCTTTTATGTTTTGTATTATGAAGCTTTGGGTTTGCGTTTAGGTATTCTTTTGTTAATCAAAGCCCAATTTAGGAAGGAAGGGTAAAATGCTTACCCACAAAGTGTCGCCTGTTCGGTCTCCACAGAGGTGGCACAGGTCCCCCAGGTCATCTTGCAGTACAAAGAACAAGGGTCAGTGACTAAGGTTTGTCAGAGTAATTATATTAATTACAAAAGAAAATTAGAAAACACCTGTGTTCAGAAGAAGAGACACCGCCATCTCCTCTCGTATCATGTTGATACTGGCGGTGTCAAACTCCACAGGCAAGCCCCCCAAGATGCATTCGGCAAACTGTGAATGATAGATGCCACAATGTATGTACTATGTAAAAAACAATATCCTGACATGAAATGTCATTTGACCATCCAACATCCCAAACTAACTGCACCAATTACACTTCGAGTAATTTTAAGTAATTGATGTAACCAAAAACATAACAGTCAAATCCCTAAATACCATACATCAAATAATGTAATTCCACTGTATCTATGCATATTTATCAAACATGTTTGTGTGAATTAATGCAAGGTTCAGAGCAATTATGAATTTAATTTGATTCATATTATTTACTCTTCATTCATACTGTATCACAACTCTGTCATGTCTTTATACTGTAATAGATTATCTTAATTCCATCATAACAGTCATTGTGAGTTTGTATGTGGATCACCAATTTGATGATCTAAGAGGTATTACTTGCCGCTGTAGAGTTTATATAACCCTATATGATTCTCCATGTTATTATACCTTCAAGGCATATGCCCCACAAGACGTTGCATCTTGCTGCACTGGGTGGGCGATGGTCTCACATCCCCACCTGGAGACATTCAGGCCCCTTTGTCTCATGAATGATCTATCAACAGAAATGGAAAAGATGCACATTTAACTGCGGAATAAGTCATGCTATTGGGGCATTAAGGAAAAGAAAACTGGATTTTGGAAAACAAATCTCTTGAAAGTGTCTTTCTTCTTAGTTTATTCACATTTGTGATAGTTAAAGAGAATGTACACTGCTCAAAAAATAAAGGGAACACTTAAACAACACAATTTTTCAGACATCCTGACAGGAGAGAGTTACAGTAGTCCAGCCTAGACGTGATAAATGCATGCACCAGTTTCTCAGCATCGCTCTGGGAGAGGATATTCCTAATCTTAGCTATACTGCGCAGGTGAAAGAAGGCAGTCCTAGTCACAGGACTCCAAGGGTCCTTGCAGTTGCACTTGAATTCAGGACACTGCTGACAGACACAGCAAACCTTCTTGCCACAGCTCACATTGATGTGCCTAACAACATTCAAAAGTGACCAAAGCAATGGCCAGAAATGACGAGAACATGGTACTGGTTTGGTACTGGTTTGTGGTCACCACCTGCAGAACCACTCCTGTATAGGGGTAGTCTTGCTAATTGCCTCTCATTTCCACCTGTTGTCTGTTTCATTTGCACAAAAACTGGTCTGAAATTTATTCACAATTATTGTTACTTCATTACTGGACAGGTTGATTTCACACAGGTGTGATAAACTTAGAGTTAAATTGTGTTGTTTAAGTGTTCCCTTTATTTTTGGAGCAGTGTATAATATATTACCTTGTGACATCCCGGCAGTGGATCAGCGATGCTTTCTTTTCCCCCAGTGGGTCCAGAAAAAATGTTTTTTTTTGGGATGGTAAGATGGCCTTTATATGAAGATACAAATTTAATTGCAGTAATATGCTGTACCAACTTAGTGACACACACACATACAAATTATTTGGAAAGTAAGCATCCAATGGTGAGATTTATTGACAACCCCAATGATGTATTCATACTGCTGTGGGGTTATCTGTAACATAAGATAATACATCAAAAATGTTCAGTGATATTTTTTTATTGTGGTGTAAAGCTGGAGAGAATCTAGTTTAGTACCTTAATTTTTGGTTTCTTGCCCTCCCAGATCCGTGAGATCTCGTAGCTGTCAAGAGAAAATGCTCGGCTTGTGTTGTCCTTGTTGTATTTTCGGACGAGTAGCTCCATATACGCATTAATGACCTGTAATTGACAAAAACAACCACTTTTAGAGGGTAAAATACAAAAAGAAAAGGAGTTGTTTATGTCTACTTGAAAGTATTTACAATAGGTCAACAATAAAGGAAAAGAGTGTAAACACCTCACCTCACTTTCTAACTCCCTTTGTGGAGCGGTGTTATATATGTCCTCAAAAAATATCTTATAAGGGCCAACCTTAGAAAGGAGGACATAAACCCTCTTGCCCTCCCAGGCATCTTTGACATCTGGAAAAGGACATTTGAAAGTTGTATGAAATTCTGTAAGGGCATGTTTAATTGATCCATCCATCCATCCATCCATCCACCCAACAAACCAACAAGCCAACCACAAGCATGCTGACAGGGTTGTCCAATGTGGAGTTTGATGATGTGGGGAATGTAGGGTATAACCTGAAATGGCAGAAGCCCTCTTCGGATCAGTGGCTGGTGGAGCAGAGGAGGTGGCTGCTGATGGTGGAGCAGAGGAGGCGGCTGCTGATGGTGGAGCAGAGGAGGCGGCTGCTGATGGTGGAGCAGAGGAGGCTGCTGATGGAGGAGCAGAGGAGGCTGCTGATGGAGGAGCAGAGGCAGTGGGGGCCGCAGCGGAAGACGTGAGCTTATGAGGTACTTGGGGCTGTTGCTTGATGTGCTTCTTCAGGTGATCAGTGTTGATCTTCGGGAAGATACGCCCCTTCTCATTTTGAAGATCAGCACTTTTGTTTTGAATCGAAACAATCACGAAAGGCCCCAAGTAATCCTGCTCCAGCTTCCCTCCTTTTCGTTGCTGGCTCCTCACATTGAGCCTCCATACTTTATCCCCCACATTGAATTGTGGGGGGTTTGTGGATGGGCGACTCTTCTTCTTCTCCCCTTTGCCAATGTTGTCACGAGCAGCCTGCAGAGCATCACTGAGCTTCAACATGTCGTCCGTCGGGCTCTCATTCCCCACTGCTGTCTCCAAACTGCTGTCAATCTTTAGAAATAAGACTTATATGAACACCACATAATACTATATATTATGACATATAATTAAAGCCATTAGTTACAACATAAAATACCATGTAGTCCTCAGGGACCTGGGAAGGGTAACGGGCCTCCCTCCCAAACATCTGGCCTCTCCCCGACAAGTTTCCTCAGTGCTCTGAAATGGAATGAGAAACAAAAACGTGTCTGGCCTCTCCCCGACAAGTTTCCTCAGTGCTCTGAAATGGAATGAGAAACAAAAACGTTGTTCACAAGTGCTGAAATACAAGTGTTCTGGTTATGACGGCCGTCTTCTGGACAGACGGCCGTCAGTAGCAAACCAGGTGTCATTTTAGTCACAGAAGTCAAGAGAAAGCCAGTAAAACATGGGTCAGGTAAACAATACAAGATTGAAAGGAGTGGAGTCCTGCACACTGAGAGAACTTGCTTCATGTCTATTCATATCAGGTGCGTTGTCTGTACAATGCTATTTTGTGATCACCTTAAAATTATTGTGAGCAACATATTCAATCATCAATGAGTTGATTTGATAATTGAGAGAAGAAAGTTCAGTACAAGCTCTCTGCAAGAAAATATACGTACAGTAATATGCAGCAGCATTACTCACCTCTGAATGGTCCCGTTCATCCTCTCCACCAGCCCATTAGTCTGGGGATGGTAGGGGGCACACAGGCTTCGCTTAATCCCAAGGATTTTGCAGATGTTATTATTGATCTGTGATTGTGAAAGAATTGTATACAGTGAATTATAATTTCAGTATGCTTCACAAAATATTGCTTGCAGCAAGATTAAGAGTAATGCCATTGTACCTCATTTACAAATTCCTTTCCTTGATCAGTGAGGATCCGCTTGGGAGCCTCAAACTGATAGAAGAATTGCAGGATGCAGTCTGCCACCTCAGTCGCCCTTTTGGATGTGAGCGGGTAGGCCTGAGGCCATTTGGTGAGATAGTCAATCATGACACATATGTACTGGTTTCCTCTTTCTGTTGTTGTCAGTTTTCCTATGAGGTCCATCCCAACCAGCTCAAAGGGGTGTGTTACCTAGAAGACAAATCATTTAATTTACTACTGTCAACAAATAGATATGTTGTAGATGAGGATAAGCTAGGGGAAGCCTAGACCACAGACAGAGAAATTAAACGTTGTGCAAATTCATGCAGGACACAGAAGTCATCAACCCCAGCTGTAGTCTTCTGACGGGCAGTTGTTTAGTCTTTACCCAATCAGTCATTTTCCCACAATAGGTGGTGTATTTAAATCTAGGCTGTTACACAGATCTTCCTTTAATAACTGCTGCATTACAGTAACTACAAGGCTGATGACAAAGCTTGCTTCTGCCACCCCAGCCTCCACTAGCTCAATCTGAGTCTATGTGGAGGGTTATGCATTGTGCTCCCTAGAGTGACATAGCATGCACTTGTCAAATCCAGGAAACTTTCAGGAGGGTAGCCCTCAGTGCCAAGTCTAACTATATACCATTTTTTGCTATGAATACTTTTAATCAAAGTGTTACTGAATGAAGAGAACAAACCAGATATCACAAGACAGGCACAGAGCCAGACAAAATAAAAAAAGGGTACAGGTACAAGTTGAATGAATTTTGGAAAAAATAAGGATATTTTACAATGATCGGTATGACTGTTGGATCCTCCTTGATTGAAGGTCCACTGGCCTGGCATTCTACACACTGTGCCACCTGTACAAGATGGAAATAAGGTGAAAAAAATGTGCAGATACACAAATTACCTGAAGCATTGTCAGAAGACTACATTTGTTTGTCTTTTGTCACCATTGAAGGCAAACTGTCATTGTTGTTTTGTTAATTATAGATCTGTTTATATAATTTAAGTACATTGTTTTTATGCAGTTAAGGGCTTCATTGGCCACCTTAGATACTTACCCATGTTTGTATGTCTTCTGACATGCCAGGCCAGTAGAAACGTCTTGCAATGGCATCCAGAGTTTTCTTCTGGCCACAATGTGCCCCAGTGCTGCTAGCGTGAAAATCTTTTAAGATTTCTGCAGCCTTCTCTGCTCCACACACCACCTCAATGGCAGTGCCCTTCTTCTGGTAGTGCAGCTTTCCATCTTAGGGGTGAACAGACAATAGCCTATTAGATCATTAAAAAAGCATCAGTTGATAAAAAGAATAAAACACAGCCTCAAGCACATCACGCAACATGAAATTCAGTAAATTATATTCTTCAAACTAAATGGAATTGGACCTACATTTCTTTGTGACTGAACGTCAAAGTTTTTGCATCCCCCCTGCTTTTATTCTTTTTAATTAACTGCCCTCACTAACTCAGGAATACGAATTTACTGTAGGCTACATGCATCTGGTGCCCTCTGCTGTCTCTACTTAATTGATTGATTGAGCTTTTTTATCCCCAAGGGGCAATTCAGTGTACAACAGCAGTTGGCACAATTAACACACCAGGCAGAACACATAAAATGATAATAAATAAATAGAAACACATATGAGAAATACCAGTTTCCATCGTAAAAATCTATACTTACAAATTACACCAAATCATCATCTACAGTTGATTAACATATCTAACAGCTAACAGAACAAATGGTCTTAAGTAGGCCCTATCTGTTCGACCTGGCCTTCCTAGTAAAAGACTCTTTACCGAAGGTAACAGTCTGAACCCCTTGCTCAGAGGGTGAATTATCACCCTTTGCCATCCTGAGTTTCAGGATGCAGTCTCTTCTCAGCAGGGCCTCTCTCTGGACCTCAAGTCTATCACTCCTGCATCACCTGGTTCTCCACCATCACTCAACAATAAACAACAACAAATGCATATTGGCAGTATCCTTTGTTTATAGTTTATGGTTCTCATAGGCTATGACTTGATACCCAAAAGAAGGACAAATAATTAGTAAGCACCTTTTCATTAAATGAAATCCATCTATCCAAAAGAAAATTAGAGCAGTAATTCGTAACCTGCTCAAGAGAAAGAACTGCAAAAAGCTGCACTATGCTTTTCACTTCAGCACTTTTCTTTTTAAATGTTTGTGTTTTTAATAGCCTACTATTTAGCCTATACACTTTGTTTATTGTCTGGTTAGCTTGACTGAGACTGGCAAATAGCCTACTGCTAATGGTGGAGAAAAGTAGTCTACATTCCATGATACGGTAAAACCTTTAACATTTTTTACCTTGTATAACGAAGGTGTTGGCCTTTCGACGAAAATTGGTTTTTTCGTTTTTGTTATATCCAGGTGGATAAACACTGTTGGTTTTGTATTCCACGATCTCTCCGTGCACTTGTGGGTCCATGGCTAGCGTGATCACGAAATGACCAATTAACCTTTGACATTTCTGCTTCTGCTTCTGCTTCTTCTTCTGCTTCTTCTTCTGCTTCTTCTTCTGCTTCTTCTTCTTCTTCTTCTTATTACTATTATTATTACTTTTACTATTATTATTATTATTATTATTATTTGACTGACTAAAGGAACACGTGTGGATAAAACAAAACATTGGTTGAGTGTTACAGTAACTTTATTTAAACTTGGAACGACTAATAACAAAAAAAAAACAGACAGTTTTGAGTTGAAAATGCATTGAAAATATTCAATGCACCTGGACCCGTGGGGTTGAGAAGGCGGCATCCGATGAAGAGATTCCCTCCGGTTGTAAGAGGCTGCACTGCCTGCGGAGGTTAGGGCAGTCACATTTTGACAAAGGCCTTGTCAAAAAGTGACTGTCCCTGTAACTCGGAGTGCAAAGGTGACCAAATTCACTGTACATGTACCTGGTAGCCGTAGTAGGCCTATTAATAGTATTATTACTGTACTATGTTTTTATTTATTTTTATTATTACTACTACTACTACTACTTTATTATTATCATCTTACAACAGCAGCAGCAGAAATAACAACAACAAT
>OOFH01114013.1:0-10592 GCA_900323355.1 Merlangius merlangus | reverse complement strand
CCTTCGTTGCCCGGGCGGTGTGTTTGGGGTCATTGTCATGCTGAAAGACCCAGCCACGTTTCATCTTCAGTGCCCTTGCTGATGGAAGGAGGTTTTCACTCAAAATCTCACGATACATGGCCCCATTCATTCTTTCCGTCACACGGATCAGACGTCCTGGTCCCTTGGCAGAAAAACAGCCCCAAAGCATGATGTTTCCACCCCCATGCTTCACTGTAGGTTTGGTGTTCTTTGGATGCAACTCAGCATTCTTTCTCCTCCAAACACGACGAGTTGAGTTTTTACCAAAAAGTTCTATTTTGGTTTCATCTGACCATATGACATTCTCCCAATCCTGTTCTGGATCATCCAAATGCTCTCTAGCAAAGTTCAAACAGTCCCGAAAATGCACTGGCTTTAGCAGGGGGACATGTCTGGCACTGCAGGATTTGAGTCCCTGGCGGCGTAGTGTGTTAGCAATGGTAGCCTTTTTTACTTTGGTCCCAGCTCTCTGGAGGTCATTCACTAGGTCCCCCCGTGTGGTTCTGGGATTTTTTGTTCACCGTTCTGGTGATCATTTTGACCCCACAGGGTGAGATCTTGCGTGGAGCCCCAGATCAAGGGAGATTATCAGTGGTTGATTTCTTCACACCAAGCTGCTTACCTATTGCAGATTCAGATTTCCCAGCCTGGTGCAGGTCTACAATTGCGTTTCTGGTGTCCTCTGACAGCTCCTTGGTCTTGGCCATAGTGGAGTTTGGAGTGTGACTGTTCGAGGTTGTGGACAGGTGTCTTTTATACTGATAAGGAGTTCAAACAGGTGCCATTAATATAGGTAACGAGTGGAGGACAGAGGAGCCTCTTAAAGAAGAAGTTACAGGTCTGTGACAGCCAGAAATCTTGATGGTTTGTAGGTGACCAAATACTTATTTTCCACCATAATTTGCAAATAAATCCTTAGAAATTCAGACAACGTGATTTTCTGGATTTTTTTTTCATTTTGTCTCTCATAGCTGAGGTTTACCTATGATGGAAATTACAGGCCTCTCTCGTCTTTTTAAGTGGGAGAACTTGCACAATTGGTGGCTGACTAAATACTTTTTTGCCACACTGTATATATATATATATACACCGTATATATATACCAGGAGATGACACCACTGCCTATAAATTCTCATACATATATAATACATTATAGGGTTCTCCCCAACAAAGTAACAGTGGCGCTGTGCCACCATTCAACATATAAAATAGGGCTGTTGCGACAAAGACATTTAATTTCTGAAACAAATGTTTCATTGGAATAATGCTTCAAAAAGCAAAACTGCTAAATAAGTGCTGTGTCAAGGTAGTCAGTGGCTTTCGGATCCACTCTGACTAAGGACTTTTAAGTCCTTTTCAGTGTTTATGAATGGCACTGCGATGCGCACCAAGGTTTTGAGCATTGCTGGTGTAACGGCTCTCAAGGACTCAATGGTACGACTCGGATGCCAAAGACAGGGTTGACAGAATGGTCTTTACTAGAAGGTAGGTCGGTACACGGGAAATCAGTTAACGATCAAGGCAAACAATCCGGCAGGATAATAGTTTGTTTGTGAGGAAAGAGATATCGAGGCTCCGGCTGTAGAAAGAAAAAGGACCACCCAATATAACATTTTGTAATTGGTTTAAAGCGACTGAATCTTGTAGAATGTACACAGAAGCTGGTACGTAACAAAGGACATGCCAATAAGGGGTGCCACCAAAAGATACATGCATACATACATACATACATACATACATACATACATACATACATACATACATACATACATACATACATACATACATACATACATACATACATACATATAAAACATTAATGAAAACATCCCACGAGTTCCTTAGGGACCATTCACGTACAGTCCACTTCTTACAATTAGTCAACCATTTGGTTTACCGATTAGTTTATTGTTCCCTCATCGACTTAACAAATTAGACTCTTGAGAATTACTCTCCAAGTAATTCTGAACACTGTGGAATCTGTAGAAAAAAAACAAACAACCTTCATTTGAAAGATTGATATACATTCACAATTAACCACTGACTACTTAAGATACACTGGCTTCACTGATCCATTTGATCCCCCACCCTCTTTTTCTAGTGTTGCACTTCATTTTGATTTCAGATTATATATTATATACTGCTCTTGGATCAACTCATTTTGACAAAAAAGGAATGAGGCTAAAAATGCAGTTGGTACTCTGTTGCCAGATGCATGATTTTGGCTTTGGAATGATAGAAGAGGGGAACAGTTATTAATTTAGTTCAAATGCTACCCAACTAGACCTCCCTAATAGATGGAATCATTTATCATTAATATAATAATAATAATAATAATAATAATAATAATAATAATAATAATAATAATAATAATAACAATAATAATAATAATAATAGCCAAGTCAATAACTTTTTATAATTTATTTATTTTCACACCTACAATCAGGAGAGGAGAGAGAACGAGAGAGAGTCATTCAGGTTTAGAGAGATGAAGACACTATGTGAAACACTTTCTGCAAGTTCTTAAAAGTCTGGAAATCCGACTTTGATTAAAGACCTTTTTTGTCAGTCTCATTCTATCCACTACTGTAAGTCACAAGTCGTCACTTCTGACCAAGTTCCACTGCAGCCCCCTCAACCTAATCAAATGTGCACCTCTTCTCCGACCCATTCTCAGAAATCCTTAGGATCTCTTGAGCTCCCAGCAGTTTTAAAAGCACAGTTCAAGCACTCAATGGAACCCAGCTTACTCCGATTACCCTAGCAGTATAAGATATGTTTTTTGAAAAGACTTCTTCCATTTAATTTCCTTCCCCTTCCATTTTTATTCATTCAACAGAATGAATGTGTTGAATCTGCCAATCCTAAACACACCTTTGCCACACACTTTTGCCACACTTGACCACGCCCACCTCACCTGTTGGGGGAGGGGTGGAGCCTATACATTGTGCACACTTTGGCTCTTGCTTGACACTCGCCACCAGCACGCTCATGCATCCTGTGTGCGTCTTCAATTAACCTGAGTCAATCTATTAATTGATTGTCTTTGGTTCATGACCAGATTCCTTTGTTTGGTAGACATGTGCCATGTGCCTTTGTTCTTTGGTTTGATCATTGTCTAATTCTATTACTATCTTTTTGTTATCCCCTTTATGCAGCACACAAAGATGAGTGAAATTGATGCAAGATCAAGCATCAAATAAACCTGAAGAATAAGAAAATAAACCAAATTGTGTTGCATCAAACCCTGCCTCCTCCCTGCTCTTAATCATCACCTCTACACTGTCTTCTGACCGAGATACTGCCTGCTTGCGAAACCTCGCTCCACCCAAATCACTATTTACATCCACCTACCTACAGTTCCTACAGTTTTCATTGAGAAGCTTTTTCATTGGTTTCCATTTAAATAATAAATTGTACGTAGCAGCTGCTTCTATTTGATGGGTTGTCATTTTTCTGTGACCTGGAAGTGGGCCAATGTAATACTTAATAAATAATTTATTAATGTATTCAATTTGTATAGCTTTTCTTTTTAATTATAAAATTGTATTACATCATTGATACCTCGTCGAAAATATTGGATCTGATCATTTAAGAAATATATTATTTCCAGGCCTAAAAAGTAGTACATATTAACTTAATGGGGACATATTATACCACCAGCTGTGAGTGTGATCAGCCTCTCAAGCTGTCTTGAAAATCTGCCCCATATGACATCACTAGGCGTGTCCACCTAGATCTGTAAGATCTGTAAGATTAATCACAGTAACACCTGGTGGTAAAATATCTCCCCTTTAAGTAATGTTTAAAGTAACCGTTGAGTTAAGATCAAGCCAACAGCCATTTCTTATTAAACAAGTATGATTATTGCTACCTGATCCAACCCCAACTCCCAGGGGAACTGCAGGTGCCAATGAGCAGCCGAGGATAATAAGCTGTCAGCGATATAGTGTGTTAAAAAGCAGCAAACACAAACACAGGGGCATTCTTTAATGAGCACGGAGCCACAAGCACACCAAGGCTGTCAAACACTTCAACACCAACCTTAGAGGTGCTTCTGAACATACCATTAAACACTTCTTTTAAAACTGATAAAATATTATAATAGGTGTATTCTTTTGTCACCTCATTGAAGTATGAACTAGGTGATGTTTAAAGCACAGGTGTTTCGAATGCAGCAATATCCCCTTTTCAAAGAGTTGTCCTCTTAGCATAAACACTTGCCTCACAACACTAATTATGGTTCCGTTACTTTTATTTACCAGGGCCAAGGTAGAGTAAACTAATGAAGATAAGTCTGCTAAGGGGCTGCCATTTAGATACTTCTTGGTCATTTCTCTCGTAGTAGCTGTTATGTGGTTGTGGGAAATAATTAAATAATACAGATGATAGTAATAAGAAGAAGACCAATAATCTACATGTGGAAAATGCAAAATGCTCAACAGAAGCTATAGTCTTCAAAGTTCCCGCCTTACATTGCCAACTTCTGAGGCTTGAGTATATCAAATAAGCATGTTTTTAAGCTTAATTAGGCAATTATAGACGTGGTCAACCCAGCCATAATTACCATTAATGGTTATTATTTAGCTTTAGATCTTTGCTTTGTTTGTTTAAAAGGGGACATTAGCATACTTGGACTAAATTGGTGATTTGCTAAATCCGGTCAAACAGATGTTCCACCTGCATACATTTGGTTGAATACAGAACATATTTTATTTGTTTATTTGTATATTTTATTTCCTTCTTTAAATCGACTGCTTCAGTTAACTACTTGAGAAGTTCAGCACACTGGCCTCAAAGTGTTCAGGTCATCGTACTGTAAGACTTCTGCCAATTGGCTTTTATATTCTCAGATACACCCTGAACCAAACCTTTATTACAAATGAAAGGTGCTATAGGTCCGATCTAAGAACTATCCTTTTAATGGGACTTGTTAGAAATGAATTAGCCATTAGCGAGTGAAATGCTTTGTGAGAACATCTGTTCTGGTTGACTGAGCGGGACTCTCTATGAGACCTTTTGGATTTTAATTTCTGAACAATCAGAGCATCTCTACCTGATTGTTTCCGTGAAGCCATCTTGCTTGTCACTCACAGGTGCTTGAATGCAAAACTTCACAACATTTGAAAAACGTCGGGAAGGAGGGAGCAGAGGGAAGGTTTTTTGCTCGGGGGGACAGGGGGTACCAGTAGCATAATCTGGAAGCAGTTTCAACAAAACACAACTCACTCGAGCGTCCATGGATATAGAGCAGGTCAGGGGGTCTCTACTGAGTACCCCTTGCTTTACTTCCACCCACCGTCCCCCACAATGTGCGTGACCTGGGTCTGTGTGAAACAAAACCCCACTGATGGGTCTTCTGGTCCCAATACTAATCACCCACCATCTGCCCCAATCCCACTCTGTCATCTGTACATGACCCTGACCCAACCAGCCACCTTCAGGGAGAAGCTTCTAACAAAGGGCATGCTTCAGCAGTGACCTGGAGCTGAGACCCCACCTGAAGACTACACCCAACGGTCAGGAGGAGTGAGGATAGGCTCGCCCCGTCGGCTCCTTTAATCAGCATATTTACATGCAAATATTTAACAGACGGATAACTCTACACTGAGAAAAGGCCCTTGATGCAGAAAACCTTTGGCAGAACCCCTGATAACACAGATTCCTTGATACTGAATATCTGGACTGAGTGACTAATATAATGATTAATTTAGGATTCAATTGAAGTCATCATTTTAGGGTCTAACACACACAAGCTTATGTGAAATGTTTAACGACATGTAAAACAAACTACGCTATGTGTGTACATATATTTATATATATATAGTATATATATGTACACACACTTTTGGTTTACATGGTTCCATGTATGAGTCCATTCTGTTGACACAGGTCCCTCTGGGACACGTCCTCAAACATGTTAAGATGGCCAACGCAGGGAGGAACAGGCCTTGCCATGCACCTCAGACAGAAGTCGTCAATTCAAATCTGTCATCTCACTTCCTTACTTTCTCAATGCTGGGCGGTGTCTACTGGCTAGGACTGTCTCTCTCGCTCTCTCTCGTTCTCTCTCTCTATTTCCTTCTCTCTCGGATACTCAATAGCAAAGAGGTCGGTAGGAAATATCAAGGCCCATGATGAGGACGTTTTAGAGGATAATCAAAGGATAAGTTATATACTGTTGTAAACTGTTCTATAAAGGAATATATGAATCAGCTGTGGGGAGTCATTCCTCTGTCTCAAACTCTACACACACACAAATAACACAATTAAACAACTTTTTCTTCTCCGAGGTTGAATAGAGAGGAGGAATGAGCTCATCATTACACCGGGCCTGATCCAAACAGCGAGCGATAACGCGCGTCCCATTTATATTCAAGGGTGAACACGAGGGTGTAGGGTTTCATTTGCATTATCGGGGTGCTAATGGGCACCCTGGTCACATGCATTAATTGGTTGTCTTCACCTCTGCCCCTTATTGATATCTTGCTCCACCCAAAGTGTGTCTTGATAAGTAATGAGTGGATTATTCACTGGAGGTGTTAAATGGCAAACTCCATCTGTGAGGCAATGAAACTGCTGTCCACATAGTGGCTCCCCTGGGGAATGGTCGAGAGACATTGTCTTTCAAAGACAAACAGACTCTCTCTGTCTCCCTCTTACATAAATACACACCGAAACAAACACACTGTCATCGACGCAACACAATCAAATGAAGTTACATCTCAAACTCATTTCGGACCTCTCCTAGCACTGATAGTAGCTGATCTTTCTGATTTACATGGTGCCAGTTTTTGTTGACCTGGACAAGTTCATTATCAACCTCTTCTCAAAAGGGGGAATTGCAATCATGCTATCTGAAAAATATGCAAACATCTGCCGGAATGAAAGGCCGCAGGATTTAAAAAGGGTTCACCTGTTTGGCAGGTATTTACACAATAATAATAATACAGGTAGTCTGGTTGTACAGAGCCATACGCTTTTCCACAACTCATCAAATTGATATATTTTTTAGTGGCTTTTTCCTCAAAATATGGAAGCAACGATTAAAGCAAACACTCACGAAAAATGTCTTGGCCGAATCAGCGAATCACTAAGGAAGATACTAAAACAAAAGCTGCTCATCAAGAGCACATTTAACAAAAAAGGAAAATTGCAAAAGCGTTTATTGAAGTCTGCACAGATGGTTCTTCTCCTGTGGGCATCAAAGCATGAACCTCTCTGGCTGGGATTCAGGGAGACATCTCTTTATGGTTATCACTCCCATTGTCCTACTGCTGCACAGCCACTTCGGCAGGTGTCCTTGTTCCACTCTTCCATGGGACTATATGAACACTTAATGTTTAATCCTACAGCATATAGTACAAGTCGCTATTTAAATGGTTTCCATTTTGTTGAGAATCATTTTAGAGTTTGAGGGAAAGACGAGGATATTGCATCAAAGAAGCGATTGACCTCTCCCTCGGTCACGCTCGATCTCGTTGTGTATCAAAGTAGAGGTGCTTCAGGGAACTAATGCGTGCATTCGCTAGCATTAGATTTGTCTGAAAATGAATGAGCTTTGTGTACGTTGTGCATGAATCTGAGCGTGGATCTCAGGGCTTGTGGTTGTGTGTGTGTGCGCACCAGTGCGTGCGTGTGTGTCTGTATGCGCTCCATTTCATACAACCACGTCAGGCCGTTGACACCTGTAATTATCGAAGAGAAAATCTTTAATCTTTCAGAAGCCTTCAGTGAGATACGCAGGCCGTCCAGGGCGATCACTTGGACCTCTCCCCAGTGTTCTGCAGCACCACGTTCTTCACAAAGATAATATCAATAGTATCACTTCGTTATTATATCTCTGCTTTCTTAATCATTGCATTTTTGTCCAATCATTTCCAATCCAGTGCACTTGCTATGTGTAACTTTGCTAATAATTGACACATAGCAAAAGACTGCTGCTACGAATGACGTTTGCTTGCATATATTTTGCGTCAAATGATTGATTGATTTACTTAGTTAGTAGCTCTGCATAAGTTGGATAATGTACAGCGAGGCGGTCATTATCACAAAACAAACTCAGACGGGATGATGGCTGACCATGAGATAGTAAGGTCTTGATTCTCTTACATGGTAACCATCAGTTTGTTTCAAAATAACACTTTACTAAATTGGCTTGCACTACCAATACATAAGTAATGACCTACTTGCAGGGCCGGAGTGGAGACCATTTTCAGCCCGGGCGTATCTCCCCCCCTGTATTGAATCTCATGATAAAAGAGTCTGAAAGCCATAGTCCATAGGCACTGTCTTTTTATGGAATCAGATACTCAGAGCAGCTATTAATACTAATAGCTTTAACTTGAACTTGTTTATTTTATTTTCTGTATGTTATTATCCATCACATTGTGTTGCTGTAGGCGTGGTGAACCTCATCTTAGCTCCTTCCCCTGCACCCAGGTGCAAGATAAAAGGGCCAAGATGGCTGAACTCTGCCTCTGTTGGTTACCTCCTAGGGTGGTGAGTAGGGTCCCCGTTTTTAACAGTTTTGAGTTCCCATTTGAACTTTATTAATTAGTGTCTCTTGTTTTTTTAAGGATCCCCTGCTGCTGGTTTGTATGGTTTTAGTTGTTCCTCTTTAGCTGTACTGTTTTGTGCGGTTTTTGTTCTTCTGTTTTAGTGTTTTGTGTTATTTCCACTTTTCTGTTTCATTGTTTGACCATTGGGCTGCTGGGTTACCTAACCCCTGTTTTGCTGTTTGGTTTGGTTTTGCTCCAGTTTTCTTTATTTAGTTATTGTAATAAAAGAAACAGTATATTTATTGTCTCTGCCTCTTTAGTTCTCGAACCTGTGTCCTTATTATTTCTGTAATATCATAGTTTAATTTTCTTTGTTCTATATTTCCTGGGGTGTAATTCCCCAGGTGGCGTTGTCGGTCCCTCTTTAGTTATTTCCCCCTCCCCCCGTTCCCCCGTTGACTTTTACACTGAGCCTGGCCACATTTTGGCGCTAACTGTGCCCAGTGCCCACTGTCCACTGCGTTTTCAACTTCCTGTCAATTGTTTAATTATGTGTTTTTAAAAATTCTTTGTTGGTCTTCCTGTTTATGAAGGTAAGGATAACCCCGCTCTCTTGCCCCTGGCGTAAAGGCAGTTCTCGTTCTAGCCCAGCTCTATCCTAGGGTTGGAGTTGAACCGGTTTTTACAGGCCGGAGCCGGTTCTCTGGCGATGTGAAACCAAAACACTGGCTCTAGCTCCGAACTAGCCCGGAACGGGCTCAGATTTTACGGCGGTGTGAAAGGCCCATGATACGCTTGAAAGTTTGAGCTACACAGGCAGTCCGTTGATTGGTTGACAGAATCACACTTCCATGAGACAGGGGGATAATAAACAAACACGTTATCCGTGAGGTATTTCTGGACAACGTCGAAAGCTTCGTATATTGAAGAAAATGTTGCACAAAAGTTTGCCGTCCTTCTTGGACGTCCTACATGGTTGATCTTTGCTCAGTGTGCACGTTATTTTTCCTTGGAATTATTAGGAGGCTACACTATGTCGGGCTGCTATGAGGTCACAAAGCTAACGTAGCTGCCGTGGCTATCGCAATCCGGTTCAACCCCCCCCCCCCCCCCATAAGGTTACTGTCGGCGGTGGAAACGCGAGCCATAACTGAGCTGCACCAAAACGCACCTTCACCACTCCACCAAGCCGCACCGAACCGACCCACACCCTAATGTGGAAATGCGCCATGAGGGTACTGTTGGCAGTGGAAACGTGAGCCGTAATTGAGCTGCGCCGAACCGCACCTTCACTACTCCACCAAGCCACAGAACAGACCCGCACCCTCCGATGGAAATGCGCAAATTCTGTGTGCTTTGCAGTGTCATAAATAAGACATGTGAATTTTAAGTTTTATAACTGTCTTATTTTGTTTACAAGTTACGGATGGAGTCTGGAGGTGATGCGGGGTACTTGTTGTCTACTGTTTACATCTTAGACTACACAGTTCAGGCTGTTGCAGCTAGCTCAGGGGACAGACCGTATGACACTAGGTGGTACAACCTGAGACAATAAAAAAGAATTGCCTTCTGCAATTTAGTTTTTTCTTTTCCCTTCATTGTACCAAACTCGTACTGAACCGTGATGTCTGAACCGTGGTATGAACCGAACCGTGACTTCAGTGTACCGTTACACCCCTATTTCATACTGACTTTATTGCTGTTGGTGATGTATGATACTGAATGGTTTGATGTCAGTGAAGGAAAACCCAAAATGTTGTATTATTAAAAATGGCTTTAACCAATGAATCATTTAAAATGTATAATATTGACAATTGCTGTAACTGAAGGAAACACAACATACTATGCTTCTGAAATAAATGCTGTAACGGGAAAAAGGCAATTATTGTATACTGTGTTTTTGAATGCCGACTTAGTATTAAACTTAATATTTTGCGTCCCGGCTTCAATGTGCCCCTCCAACAAAACAACTGGCCCCAGTCTGGCCCCCCCATGAAAACTGGTGTAGAACCGCCCCTGATAAGGAGGTCAAAGTATAAAAACGTTAAAAACAAAATATATATACATATC
>OOFH01113996.1:0-10414 GCA_900323355.1 Merlangius merlangus | reverse complement strand
CTGATGAAGAAATGGTTATTTTGTTTAATGCATTCACAGACAGGTGCATGCACACACTTTTATTTTGATTGATTGTTAATACAGGGTTGACACTGTTCCAGCTCCATTGTAATATACGTGCACCAGCACACACTTTATTCTTTATTAAAAGAAGTAATTGTTATTTGTCCCTGTGTTATTCTGTTATTCTTACAGATTTATTTTGCATTATTTCATAAATGTATGCCAGAATAGGTGCGAGGTTGGTCTTAAATTTCATTGGACGTGGTCTTAAAAAGGTCTTAAAAAGTCTTAAATTTGACTGGAAAAATCCTGGGGGGACCCTGGTTAACTTTGGATAGTCTAATGGTGTGTCATCCATTCTACCTTACTATACCATGTTCATTTGGCTTACATATTTTGGGATGCACATACAGTAGTGAACCTACTACCTACCTACATAGCACATCATACAATATCCCTTGTAGGCTATGCATCTTCAATGACTAAAGCCACATGAAAATGGCATGACAACATTTAACCAAATCTAACATTCACTGTAATTCCCCCCAATTTCATAGTCACTTCACTCAACTTTGACTTTATGTATTTTAGGAAGTTATGGCTAGGCATCAGCTATCTGTGGAGGAGAGGAGAAAAAACAGGGAATATCAAAAGAAGCGGAGAGAGAAAATACAGTGAGGCAGAGTTAAAGGAGGAATACCTCAGAACAGAGAGGCAAAGATGGAAGAAGAGGGTGGAGGAAGGGAAGATAAAAAATATCAATGACTTGAATGAAAGGGACGAGAAGTCAGAGAAAGGCTTGGAAGCATAGTATCAAGAGAACGTAAGAGAAAGGGCTCAGATCACACAGAAACTCCCCCAGACAGTCCAGTGGATCAGGCCATGCATGAGCCAGCTCAGAGTAGGCAGGCTATAGCAGGAGAAAGGGAAAGAACAAGACAAAGACACTCTAGAGAGATAAAAGCTTTAAGAAATAAACTTGAAGAGGTAATAAGGATAGGGACAAACTGAAAAATGATGATATATATTGATGATATAAAGGGAAATGGGTAAAATGACTTTTTGGAGAATCCTACTTTTTGAGAATACCATTGTCCCAATCTGACCCAAGCTCCCCATTTGCAACCACCTACAGTTATATTTCGTTTTTAGCATTGCTTTATTTACAGATGTAATATAATGCACATAAAGTTACAATTTGTTTTTAATCCATAGCCTTCCAAAAATACATTGTGCTTTCTAATGCCTTGTTTGTCATCATGAGAACGAACGTCTTATACATGAATCATATCCCTTGTCATCACAGTGACATCAGATGAGGAGGTGGAGGAAGTCCTGCTTGGATTCCCCCAACAGGTGTGATCCTGATGTAAGCACGTAAACCCGCATGTTGTCTTATTATACAATGTCAAATCGTTTTTTGTTATGTTAATATACAATGTGAAATGTTTTTTTGTTGTGTTAATATACAATGTCAAACTTAAAGTGATTGATTCCATTATAGGACAATGTGGACATCAAGGCAGTTCTCAACTCATTTAGACAGGACAACTTGGAGGCAGGCAGCACTTTCACAGTGATTGCCAGGAGGCGATATGTCCTGAGAAGTGCCTGTGCTGCACTCTCAAAGACCTACTTTGGCTGGCACAAAGAGCCGTCAGTTGAATTTGTTTCTGAGATGGCAGCCGGCGGGCCTAGGAGGGAGTTTTTAAGGTGAGCAATAACTATTGATTCTACCATGTGCCTTGGTTAGTTTCCTGAATCCTGTGCCTTGTCATTTGGTCATTTTGCATGTTTGTCACAATCTGTTCCTGTGCTTAGTTATGTAAAGTTTTGTCTGGATTCACAAGCTAATTTTGCCCTGCACTTGGTTCCTATCTGCCAGATCGTGTCAATCACCCTATCATGTATGCGATTCAAAAAAAAATTCGCTTAACATTTTGTTACAGGTTGCTGATGCTCGAGGTCCAGAGCTCCCTGGGGATCTTTGAGGGGAGGCCTGGAGAGCTATTTTTTGCCTATGCCTTTGCCGATCTACAAGCCCTGGAACAGAACAAGTTTTACACGGCGGGAAAACCTAGGGCCTGGTCCATTATCCACAATGGACCAGGCCTCCGATGTCTGAATGGTTCCCCTTTTTGCACTCATGTGCAGCCAGGAGGTGGACCTCACCAAATTGGACCTTGGGCTTGTCGAAATTGAGGATGAGAACCAGCGCAAGATAGACCTACTACATCTAAGAACAAAGTGCCATGCCATTTATGTATGACTCTTAGCATTTATTGCAACTATGCACATTCACAATTACAGTGCAACATGAAAATACAAGAAAACAACCAAATATTCTGAAATTCACAATGCTCACCTATGTCCCCCATAATGTCAATCTCACTTTGTAAAGATTAAGACCTGCAGCACAGAGGAGGACTTGGAGACGCTGAAACAAATGTGTGGGGACTGCATTGCTGGCTATGGTGTGCCGACCATCTACACTGCCAACCTCCAGGATCTCCCCACAAGTCCTTAACAGAGTTGTGGCGCATTTAATTTTTCAGCGATGAGATTGTTTTACTTTGTGCAAAATTAGAGACTTTCTTTATTATTGGGAGGTGATGGCCTGTATATACTGTACTTCCCTGAAAGGGTTTGTTGGTGTGGCCTGCACGTATTACTGCCATAACTTTGTTCAGGAAATTGAAGTTTGTGTACATGAGTGTGTGAAACAAGGGTTTTGAATAACTAATTTCCACAGAGAGCGAGACCATGTCTTTGTATTTTCTAAGCTTTTTCAGTTCACTCTTGAGACCTCATGGAGTAATGTACAAACTGTAAATGCAAACTGTTTACAAATAAAAGTTGTTGTATAATTACATGACCTGGCATGATTCCAAAGTAAACTGGCTAACCATTTATTCAACAGAGTTGCAAGCATGATCCAGCAGTTTACAGCTGGCATGAATGCTTGTGGGACCTGGTGAAGTCGTACTGGAGGCAGTTTGTTCCTGTCTTCACCCACACTGGGGAAAAACTCGCCCGGCACAAACTTCTGTCGCTTTTTGACAAAACAAGGAGCGAAGAAGGAAGCAACAGGTGGGAGATGGAGGAAAGCTCCCTATTTATTTGAGGACTGGCTGTTGGCCATTGAAGGTGCGTGGTATTGTTAAATTCAGAATCACTTTTTTGCATTGTCATTTATCATTCCATTGACAGACTATGCCTATTAGTCTGGGTCTGATGCTTTCCTGGCTTTGATCTCGACTTCTTGACAATTTGCGTGTAAATGAGAGGATTAGTTGCCAGAGGTTTGCAATACTAGTAATTAGTCTTTGAGGAGGAGCATCATGGTCTGTTTCAAACAAGCTCTTGGCTGCCTTCATCATCCTACAGATCTGTAAATAAATTTGTGTATAGATTGTTGGCTCCTGCATCATGTTTGAATCTCATATCAAGGTCCAAATAAGTCTTGCTTGAGGAATTCTACGTAATATACATATCTAACAATCGTAATATAAATGCAACATGGTTTCATTTGGCCTGATGTACTCAAAACATTTTATAGACTTAAGATCCTAATCTGTACTGCATTTTCACATAACATTTAAACCATTACAGAAGTGGTGATGGGACACAACTAACTGTAAATATATAAAACAATTGTTTAAGATGACTTAGTTTAATTACTTTAAACTGATATCTGCAGAGGGTGTTGTGGATTTCAAATTTGAAGACCTGCTGATTTTCCTCACCGGAGCAGACTGCCTCCCCCCGCTTGGATTTTCCGACCGTTGCTCGATCAATTTCTATGATCAGGAGCAAGGAGTTAAACGCCTCCCCTTTGCGTCCACCTGCAGCCTCTCTCTGTCTCTCCCCAGAGGTATGGAATGTGAAACGGAGTTCAGGGAATTAATGTATTGCACTGAGGGGGTCATTGGGTTTTGGGAAAATGTAGCTATTTTGTTTGTCTTTTTGTCTTTTTTTGTTCTGAGAATCTGTTCATTTCAAAATAATAATATATATTTGCTCACCCTTTTTCCTTGTTCTTTCATGGGTAGTGGCTTAGTTTCTACATTGTGTTCATAAGTTATTGTACTTTACTTTTAGCTAGTAGTTTCCCATGTGTTTGTTTACCTTGTTTTCATGCCCCTTGTGTTCAGTTCCTGGTTTCATATATAAATGATTTTATACATCAATTTGTCTATTACAATGGCAAAAACATTCTTAAAAAGGTAATGAAGGTTCCTGACAGCACACTGCCCAAGTAAATAATATTAGAACTACCCTTGCAGACCAACTCCATTCTTCTATCAGTGCTTGAATGTTTGATACTGTTTATGGAACAAACATGATAAAAATGTGAAGGAGTTTACCATGTTGATGTTTGAAGGCAATAAGAGTCCTGCCATAAAAGGCTAAACAACGATAATTATTCTAGGCTACACCTTTATTGTAATAGGAGTTGCTATGGTTCTAGGTGGATGGCCCTAATGGTCTGATTTACATAGGCCAAACGATTGCCATTAATAAACAATGCAGGGGGGCAGACACTCATTGGAATTCAATTTACATATCTGAATAACATCTGTAGGAGATGTTATTCAGATGAACATCGAAAGGGGTTATCTTTATGTACCACAGGGGCGTTACCTGCTCGACCAATTATATAGAGTAGCATTTTTGGGGTATTTTCCACAACAGTTCTGGTAAGGACTACCGCTGGAGACAGGCTACCCACAACAGATAATTATGGCTCCGAGAACGACTGCACTCGACGTCTAATGATGGACAGTGTTAGGCCTCATGTTGTTGTGGTCACAGCAGTCTGCTGTGTTTTCCCCCTCCTGGTCTTCCACTCCCCCTGTCCCTCATCTACAATCATGCTCACCTGGTCTTCTTCCCCAATCAACACCCTTCGTAAACCCTTGGATTCCCTGCTGTCTGCGCCAGATCGTACTATGCACTACCGTGGTACTATACGTGCCTGGCTCTAGTGTTACTTGCTACCTCGCTCTCTTACTCTAGTCTCTTGTTGGACCACATCTAACTTTTGTTCCTCTACCCGGATCACTCACTCCAGCTCGCCCACCCCGCTCTTCGCCCGGCTTCCTCATCCACTACCTGCTTCCCACCTTGTCCAATAAACCCTTTTGTTATCCGTTCAGCATCGTCTAACATAACACATGTAGGCCTCAATCAGCATTACACAGGTATTTTGCGCAAATCTTTCATCCACATTGCTCTCTTTTGGGGACATCTGTCCGCCTTTTAGGCCCAGTCCACATGGGCGAAAAATATATTTTCCCCTCTGTTTTCCTTTGATGCGTTTAAGTAATCTCTCCTTAAAGGTACAATCCCGGGCGGCTGGATTTACTGGACTAACGATTTATTTTTCGAATTGCACACCCTCCCCTCCATCCAATCAGGAATCACAAAAGCCACGCCCCCCCTGCTCGGCGCATGCGCAAAACAGCGTGCACGTTGACTGACAGAAGGGCCATCTAACCAAAGTTGTTTGAAACTAATTTGATTGGTCGGACAATTTTTAGCCCCTACTCCTTACACAGATGACCAAATTACGTCATTGATATGTCAAATTACTAACGTGATCAATTACTGTCTAATACTTAACCGATACTCAGATTTTTATATTTTTGCCACAAAACGAGCCGCCCGGTATGGTACCTTTAATTTAGGCAAATTGGTTGTTTTTACCTAATATATAAAAATAGTCTCCCCCCCCCCCCTTCCATGACCCTAATGGTACAGCCTTCGAAGCTCTCGTGTTTTCGCATCAGGGCTATTGCCGGTGATATCAAGCTGCTTTTGAATGGCGGCCATTCAATGGCGAAGAGACAACAGGAATCTGCCGCAGAAAAGCGGAAGAAGAAAAAGCTGAGGGATGACACCCGTGCATCCCTTGTTGGTAAGTGTGTGAGTTATGTTTTACTTGACAACGACAAATAAAGAACAAGTGTTATCCCTTATATATTTTTTCATGACGTGTGATAAAAAGCGACAGTGTTACCCCTTATGTTTTATTAGACAACAAGCGCAAAAACGACAGTGTTACCCCTTATGTTTTTTATTTGAAAACGACCAATAAAAAACGACAGTGTTACCCCTTATGTTTTTTTTCAGGACGACCGATAAAAAAAGACGGTATTACCCCTTATGTTTTTTTCATGACATGCCATAAAAAGCGACGGTGTTACACCTTATGTTTTTTTTGACAACGAGCTACAAAAAGCGACAGTGTTTCCCCTTATGTCTTTTTTCATGATGTGTGATAAAAAACGACAGTGTTACCCCTTATGTTTTATTAGACAACGAGCGCAAAAAAACAAAAGTTTTTGTTTTTACGTTTTATTCAACAACGAGCGCAAAAAAAACAACAGTGTTACCCCCTTATGTTTTATTTGACAACGACAAATAAAAAAATGACAGTGTTACCCCTTATGTTTTATTTGACAACGACCAATAAAAACGGCAGTGTTACCCCTTATGTTTTTTTCATGACATGCCATAAAAAGTGACAGTGTTACCCCTTATTTTTTATTTGACAAAGACCAATAAAAAACGACAGTGTTACCCCTTATGTTTTTTTTTCAGAACGACCGACAAAAAAAAAGACGCTGTTACCCCTTATGTTTTTTTCATGACATGCCATAAAAAGTGACAGTGTTACCCCTTATGTTTTATTTGACAACGACCGATAAAAAATAACAGGGTTACCCCTTACGTTTTATTCGACGACGAGCTACAAAAAACAACAGTGTTACCCCTTATGTTTTATTTGACAACAATGAATAAAAAACGACAGTGTTACCCCTTATGTTTTATTTCAGGACGACCGATAAGAAAAGACGGTGTTACCCCTTATGTTTTTTTCATGACATGCCATAAAAAGTGACAGTGTTACCCCTTATGTTTTATTTGACAACGACCGATAAAAAACGACAGGGTTACCCATTACGTTTTATTTGACAACGACAAATAAAAAATGACAGTGTTACCCCTTATGTTTTTATGCTGGTGACCGATAAAAAACGACAGTGTCAAATTGTACTTCCGAACTAATCATTACATCAGACTCTGTGGTACAGTGGATACAGCGCTGGCCTAAGGTATCTTATGTTTTTTTCATGACGACCGATAAAAAAAGACGGTTTTACCCCTTATGTTTTTTTCATGACATGCCATAAAAAGTGACAGTGTTACCCCTTATGTTTTATTTGACAACGACCAACAAAAAACAACTGTGTTACCCCTTATGTTTTATTTGAGAACGACCAATAAAAATAGACAGTGTTACCCCTTATGTTTTTTTTGAAAACGACCAATAAAAATTTACAGTGTTACCCCTTATGTTTTCATGCTGGTGACTTCCGAACTAATCATTACATCGGACTCTGTGATACAGTGGATACAGCGCTGCCCTAAGGTATCTTATGTTTTTTTCATGACAACCGATAAAAAAAGACGGTGTTACCCCTTATGTTTTTTTCATGATATGCCATAAAAAGTGACAGTGTTACCCTTTTATGTTTTATTTGACAACGACCGATAAAAAACGACAGGGTTACCCCTTATGTTTTATTCGACAACGAGCTACAAAAAAGATAGTGTTACCCCTTATGTTTTATTTGACAACGACAAATAAAAAAACGACAGTGTTACCCCTTATGTTTTATTTGAAAACGACCAATAAAAAACGACAGTGTTACCCCTTATGTTTTTTTTCACGGATAAAAAACATAATTGATAAATGATTGCACACTCTGAAGGTTTTGTGTGCGTGTGTGTTTGGGGGGGCACCTTGACCAGCACAGCTTAGGACACCCAAAAGCTTAGCAGCGGCCCTGCCCTAGAGTATATGTTGTATAAAGGCTGGGAGGCATTTTCGAATTATAAATATGTACAATGCATAACTTTAGCTCTCTGGCTTATAGCTCAGCGGACTAGAATACCTCCCGTTGCCAAGTCGTAGCTAAGGTCCGTCTTGATTACTGGAGGAGTGAACAACGTTTCCGTTGCATAAGAGCATTAGGTTACCAGGGAAACCTAATTATGGCTTGTGAAAAACTATATTTGGATTGTAAAACACATGAATATACAAATGAATGGTCGTAATTTCTTTTTTTTGGCAAGTGACCATGGTATAAGCGGGATAATGCCCTTCGAGGTGTCCAAAACATGTTCGATCGGTAATTAAAGGGGACTACTTTTTGAAGGAGATGAACTCAAACAGAGTATACATTTACTAAGCACGCAATACGAATAAGAAAAAGCATATTTATTAAAGTATTTGAATTGTTTTATTATGTTGGAAAGCAAGAAGTAGAATAAACGGGATAATCACCTCAAGGCAGGGCAATAAAAGTGCATCTGCGACTTTGTCTGTTTATTGCCCTGCCTTGAGGTGATTATCCCTTACATGATACATGCGTCGGTTTAGAAAGTCAATTGCGCTGGTTGCAAGATAGGGCCCTCTAACTTACATTGTAAAAAACTTTTGTATCTGCATTTGTTATCCTTGTAATATCTTACATCAGCCAGAGTTAGCAAGCTAGCTAACAACATCTCAAAGCTAACAGTCTAAACAATAGTTTATGCATTTCCTGCATTAACTAGTTAAACTGTTCAAGTGATATATGAAACGGCTCTGCCTCTCCCTCTTTAAAGCCATACGATGACGATGACTCCACCAGCTCTCTGCTGGAGTCATCGTACTCAGTAGACAGGCATCGCTTTCACCTTTTTCTTTAATCCCCCACTAAAATGCAGACACTGATATATCTGCAGAAGCCTAATTTTGGCAGATATTGTCAGCTTCACCTGCAGTTAACAATCAAACTCTCAGCTCAGTGGTTCTCTCAGCAGAGAGATGTAGACGCCGTTGTACCTCTTGGTGAAATATTGGGCCAGTGGCTTTCCAAATTGTACAGTATGAGTAGGCTAATCATGGGCTCTTGCCCTTAACTTGACTTTAAGGGTTTATAAAATCTTGAGGGTATGTATGTTTACAAAAAAATCCAAGGCAACCATTGTATTATGCCTCAGCTCTATAAAATCCCTTTAGCCTTTAAAGGGGACATGTTATACCACCAGGTGTGAGTGGGATTTGCCTTACAAGCCGTTTCGAAAGTCTGCCCCATATGACATCATTAGTGGGCGTGTCCACCTAGATGTGTGCTGGTTAGATCAGTCTACCAGCCTACCCAGTGGACTGAAGTAAACTCATCTATCCAGCACAGGTCTAGGTGGACACGCCCACTAGTGATGTCATATGGGGCAGAAACGGCTTTTAGAAATGGCGTGTAAGGCTAATCACACTCACACCTGGTTGTATAATATATCCCCATTAATTGTATTATTAATCTGTTTTTTCACCCGTTAGCTGATGCAAGCTCATAAGGATGATAATGAAGTCCTTAGTAGCAGAAGAATTTCATTTATCAAGCCCTCAAATATAATTGATGATATTATGAACTTAAATAACCTACAGTGAAACAAATAAAAAGCATTAAAAATATATATGTTTAAATTTTCATAACTATAATATGAAATTCCACACATCTAGTTGTGATACGGCTTTTTTTGACATGACATCATTGATTGGTAGTTGAACTAAGAGCTAATTTTGCATTTCAAGATGTTTTTTATGACTAAGGGCCCTATTTTAACGGTCTGAAACGCAAGTGGGAAAGCGCAAAGCGCAAGTAGCTTTGTGGGCGGTTCTACGGCACTATCGCTATTTTACAGGCGGATAAATGACACTTCCGCCGCGGCGCAAGTGTCAAAAGGGTTGGTCTGAAGCAGCCTAATTACCCGTAGGTGTGGTTTGGGCGTAACGTGCAATGAACCAATCAGAGCGTTTTCTCGCATCCCCTTTAAGAACGATCGGCGCATGTTCCATGGCGGATTGCTATTATGATGGCGGGTTTGCCAGGCGCACGCAATGAAAGGTTCACCACAGAAGATACCGATGTGCTTGTCAGAGCAGTCAAAGAACGCAAGTTGGCTTTATATGGGGATGGGAGAAACCCACCCAAAATTGCAATTACAATTTGCGTAAATAATTGGGGTAAATGTGTACGCTAGATTTATGCCTATTTATTTTATCTTTATGGACACCACAATGATTTTCCTTGTGTGGTAATATTTTATTGTCCTTGTAATTATGTATGGTTTGCAAAAATGGGAACTGCTGTCCGTGTAGATGAGAGAAGCAAAGTGTATGCGCGAGGTGCACAAGCAATCCGTATGTATCGCATGCGCATGTATGCATGCGCCCTTAAAATAGCATCTGAACAACGCGCCACTGACTTTAAACCAGGTATTTCCTGGTCAGTAGCGCAATGGTTTTCAGAAACATCAAAATACAGTTTGCGCCAGAACACGCCTCCTCCTTCCG
>OOFH01113991.1:0-17918 GCA_900323355.1 Merlangius merlangus | reverse complement strand
GGTCCACCCGCTGCAGATGGTCCACCCGCTGCAGATGGTCCACCCGCTGCAGATGGTCCACCCGCTGCAGATGGTCCACCCGCTGCAGATAAATCACTCGATGATGCTAATTCATCCACTGCACATGGTCCACATGGATGTGCCCCGCCAGCTGACTCAGATGTGCCACGTGTTCCCAGCCGACCTGGATATGTGTCTCCTCGTGAAATCGTACCACTTCCCAAATGTTCCCCCAGAACACAAACCAAACGAAAGCGTGTGAAGACAGCCATCATAACTGATACTCCTGAGAAGCAGGCAATTGAAAAGGCTTATAAAGAAAGTCAAAAGAAACTGGCAGGGAAAAAGCAAAATAGCAAAGAAAAGGGAAAACCGAAAAAGAAAGCAACCAAAAAGAAAATCATAGTTAGCAGCTCTGAGGAGAGTGATGTCCCTGTCCCACTTGATGATGTGTCTGACGAAGAGAGCTCTGAGGATGAGAGAAGTGATCCAGGAAACACAGATCTGTCCGTGGGTGACTTTGTCATAGTAAACCTTGCAACCAAACACAGGAGCGTCCGTTACATTGGCATGGTTGAGAAAGTTGAGGATGACGAAATACTTGCACAATTTCTCAGAAGAATCAAGGGAAACACGAAAGAGTGCGAGAGACCCATGTTTGCTATAAAGGAAAATGATGTGGCACATGTTCATAAAAGTGACGTGGTGAAGAAGCTGCCTCAACCTAAAAGGCCTGGAGGAACCACACGGAGAGAGCAACTCTTCATCTTTCCCTGTAACCTTCAGGGCTGGAATGTAGAGTAGCCTACTTCGAGTTAACACAAACAGCACATCCAAAGAGTAGGCTGATGTTCTAATCCATTTGGATCTAGTCCTGTGTTCTGAGTCCTAGGCTGTTCTAGCTGTTTTGTTTTTGTGTTCTGACTCCCAGACTGTGTTCTAATCTATCTGGTTCTATCTGTCATTTGAATGTTAATTAAAACATTTTGAATTATACTATGTTGTATTTGATTCCCTGCCAGTTTCTTTTTGTTCAGAGTTACTTTAAAGTGTTTAGAAAAAAAAGGGCTTAATTGACAATCCCCATGATTCTGTAACTAGTCTGAAATTAGTTGTGGAATGTGTGGTTGTCAAGCTAGCTGTCAGGATTCTAACTGTTACAACATGTGTTGTTATGGTAGTTTCAGAGTGGATAAAGTAAGTGGATCAGTTTACCCCTTGCTGATTCACTTTACCCCATTGATTTCGCTGGTCTGTCTCAGTTTACCCCTGAGATGGGGGTAAAGTGAGACACAAGACCACTTTTTAAAAAACAATCATATTTTCACTGTCCTTCGTCCTGAATTCATTCTGATAATTTCCATGGCTAGGAAACATCCTGAATTAATGGTAAATGTGTACATTTTACTGATATGTCATTTTAGCTCTCTTAGAGGGGAGCAAATGTAAAAAATGTCTCACTTTACCCCACTCTCCCCCTACTCCCTTATTCACTCTGTAACTCACCATGCTATTCACTCAATCACTCCCATATTCACCCCCTCTCTCACTTCCTTATTTCTTCTCTCTCTCTAACACCTAATTCACCCACTTCCTTCTTCACTCCCCCACCCGGCCACTCCCTCATTAACTCAGTGCTTCACCTGTTTGAGGAACGAAAAACAACAACCGCAAACATAAACAGTGAATTCACAGTGAATAAACAGTCTGTATTTTCCGTGAGCTCTAATAGTTGTTCTACTTGTTAAAGATCATCATCAGTTCTGTTTTGTTCTAAGTCCAAACAACAAACCAAGCATCAGGAATATAATTTTAAGTTAACTTGCCATTGCAGTTAAAAATTAATTCTTCACCCAAAGGAAATTAGGATCGAAAAGGAATAGAAATGTGATTCTTGCAATGATTCGTAATGTTTGGTTGTGTATTGAAAATGTCTGAATTGATTCCCCTACAGAATAATTACCAAATGTTTAAATTCCTTTAAATTTCTTTATTAGCTTATTGGTTGATTAGAATGATACACAGAACACTGTAAACCAAAATATATTGTATCATTAACATATCGTTTTTAATGCTGAGACTGAGCAAAAAGGACATCAACATACAGAGACTATATGCAACTCAAACGAAGTACGACATCCCGCTGTATTTATTGACATACATTGAGTAATATCCGGACAACATGGTAACATATGAATTTCCTCCTAGCTATTGTTATATATACCTATATATTGCTAATAAAACAAACCAAAAAAATCAAATACCAAATTAAACCAGAGATGTCACTTGCAGTATTTTCCTCATTTTATTTGTCTCTTGTCATTGAGAGAATTTCTATAGTTCTATGGTCACTTCATTAGTCACATTTACTGTGGCAAAAAAATGTTGTTGGCTCTGTCCAGGTGTGGCAGTTTCCAATAACTCGACAAGTTCCAAAGGAATCTCCATATTTGGGCATTGGCCAAATATTTCTTCCATTGCGTCACGTTTCAGCGATCTCTGGCGCTGTCGGACGTCATCGATGTGTGATGTCATCGGCGTGACCGGTCAGCGATGTCTTCGCAGTGAGAACTGCCGGTGGGGCATGAGGCAGTCCGTCTCCTTGGACGCCCTCCGGCACTCCTCTTTCGCACTCCTCCAAGCGTCGCATTCCGCCGCTGCGCTGCTGCTGCTGCGCAAGCGCCCGTGCCGCGATGCCTTTCCCAAGCAACGGCCGCACGACACATTAGCGCAATTTGCCTGACCTTTGACCTTCTTCAAACTCTAGACCATGCTTTTAAATCAGTGACGTCATGCTTTCAGACCGGCGACATCATGCCTTAAGACCAATGACATTAGGATTTCAGAACAACGATGTTACGATGTCAGAACAGTGACGTCATGCTCTCGGCGACATCATGCTTTCAGACCAGTGACATCATGCTTTCTGTCCAGTGTCCTCATGCTTTCCGACCCACGCCATCATGCAGTTCCAGAGACATACGATGCCACGATTGTCATGCACCAGGTCTACCCCATGGATAAAAGCAAACAGACTGGAACGGCCTGTCTGCACGGCCTCCACCATTTCGAGAGAGACTGGCTTACAGGGTTGAGATGATATCTCACCCGGCCTGGGAATGGGTGTGTTTGATAATGGGTTTTAGAAGCGTAGCGATCCTCGGGGGGGCCAGATGGAGGTTGAAACAGGATATTTGGGTGAGGCAGAGCATATTGAAGCATGCGTTGGAGTAGTTGGAGGTGTTTTACCTCCCTGTGGAAGCGATGCTTGCAGTGGACCTCCAGTACCCCAGCTCTGCCGCTGCGAAGCTCCTCCGCACAGATCAGACACACGCTGTCCGACTCATTCTGTAAAACCCACAAACAGCCACTCACGTTGTCATACCAAACACTTGCATAATGTTTAGAATATCTAACCACCGCTGGAGCGTGTCCATCCCTACCTAAAGACACAAAAGAATGAAAACCAAACACATTTCTACGGTGAGTTCCATACGATGAATTTATTCGAGTTTATTTATTTTTGGGGTGAACCGTGAAGCTCTCCTCATACGAGGACTAGAAAGGACCTACACTACGACTAAACGGTGAGCAAACCCATGGTCACACCCCTGAAACTCATCTGCTGAGAGCTTGCTGTATGTACTTCAAGCCAGGGCCGGCGCTCGACCTAGGCGATCGCCTAGGGCGATCAAATATACGAAAACAAGCTAAATGAAACCAAACATGCTCCCAAATGGAACGGAGAAGGGAGGGCAATTTAATGTTGAGTCGCCTAGGGCACCGAAACGGTCAGCGCCGGCCCTGCTTCAAGTGTTCATGAATGAATATGTCAAATGTAGTCATTTAGCTGAGGCTTCTATCCAACAGGGTCTTGCTCAGGATGCCTACAGCGGGTAGACTGTTGACCTTTGGGATCGAACCCAAAACCTTTCAGCTGGGAGACAAATACCCTAACAATATACTTTCTTGCCCTCTCCTGCAGGAACTTAAGAACTCTAATAACCCAGTGCTCCGTGGTATTACTGATGTCAAATTCATACAAATTCTTCAATTCCAGTTTTCCTCTCTCTGATCCTCACCAGGGGGACTTGGGTCTTCTTCCCCAGAGAGAATCTCTTATCGAAGGACTCTGTGAGCTCCGGGATGGTGGGTATGGTTGGGATTCGGCTCTCAGGGATGACCACGTGGGCGCGGCTGATTTCGTCGGACGAGGCGCGTCGGGCCCTAGTGTGGGGCCGGGCCCCGTCGCGGTTCTCCCCGCCCAGTCGGCTGCTGTGGACAGAGGCTGAGCCCCCTAAGGCACCGGCTTGGAGCCTAGAGAGCCTCACAGCATCTAGCTGAGACTGAGAGGAAGAGGAGGAAGAAGAAGAAGAAGAAGAAGAAGAAGAAGAAGAAGAAGAAGAAGAAGAAGAAGAAGAATTATTTGTGTGTTAGTCTGCATATTTTAGTTCAAAGGCTATCGGTCGTTATTCAACCAGGTTTGGTGTTCATTGGCTATTACAAGTCATTTAAAAAATGACTCATTAGTGACATCCCAAATAGCCGTTTCCAGTATAACCAGTGGACTTTACTAACTGGATGACTGAACAGGTTTTCCATGGCAAACGTCAATCTAAAGATATTGACAAACATTTGGAATTCCTCTTTAATCCGGGACCCTCCACAAGGGGTCGCCACGCTGTTACGTTGTTGATTAGTATAGTAAAGTTGGTCAATAATATATTATATCAATATTTAATTCATTATATCAGGCAAGTGTAAACTTAGGAAAGCGTGTCAGGATAGACCAGGGTTACACTTGATAGGCATGCATCAACTATTACAAAGGGGATGGATTATTAAACCACATTTTATCTATCTAATCATAAATAAAGATCCTGTGATCTTTATTAAATTTATCATTTTCTCAATGATAGTTTTACAGTGAGCAAGTTGACTTCCATAAGAGCTTTTTTTAACCAAGAAGACTAAACAGCATGTCGGTTTGATGGTTTTAAAACCATGGGTTCAATCTCTGTTTAAACAAACAGTAACAACACTAAACTCCCTTGTCTAGCAGTAAACATGCTGGCTGTGAAGTATTTTGAGGATCACCAAATGTCCTGTTACAGGAATTGTGTGTAGTTTTGTGGTATGGATGTGTGTTTGCTTGTTTTTCGACATACAGTACATGACCTTGGCAGGCGTCATCCACATGCCAAATCGATGTGCCACATGGGGGTCAACCGCTCAACTGCTAAAATAAGCGAACTGCTTATCGAAACGTTTGAAAGTCATTCATTAAGGCAGATACATTTCCACGTCCTTATAAGGGTTATAAAGTTGTTAGACTAATCCCATAACTTAAATGGTAAGTCCATGGACTGTTCTTTAAGTGGTCAGATAATGTAATAAAAAAAAACAACATAGTAGTAAATTTATTTAGTTTTAGTAAATTATCTATTGAGGCATTTAGGAAGTAAGCCTGTAAGACCGTTTTAGATAGTAACTCAGTCAGTAAAGTAAATTAGTGAGTAAGCAATTGATGTAGTTGTCAATGATTGAGTTGTTTTTTTTAGTTACAGTATATTATCAGTTAGTTATTCAGTTAGTTAGTCAGTTGGTCAGATAGTTAAACTTGACAGTTAATAACAAAGTAATTGAGTGTGCCGTTACCACGCAGGGTAGAGAGGCCCGCCGGTCGGTCTGGGACCTGGAGGTCTTCCTGAAGCTCCTCTTGTTCTCCCTGGCGGCGTTGCCCTCCGATCCGTGGCCCCAGTAGCTGCTCATCCAGTTGGTGAAGTTCCCGTCGTCGTCGTCGTCATTGTCCATGGCGAAGGCAGGCAGCAGCCTCAGAGACATGGTCACTATGGACTGTTGAGAGCGCCCAAGCGATGGAGGTGTGAGTGTGTGTGTGTTTGGGAAGAAGTGTGTGTTGCTGATTCGGTTATGGATTGGACCCAGCGAGTCTGAGGCTCTGTAGTCGGAGGTCCACTGTAAGACGACAGCGGGTTACTTGAGGGAATGAGTTCTCTTCTCCCTCGTTAGCCTCCTGCTCCCACTGTCTCCCAGTGCATCTGAAAATACACTGCAGCGCCTTTGTTTTGATGTGAGCCTCAAATAAGTAAATCCCCGCCAATAATCTATTCAGCGAGTGATGTGTAAAAATGGACTGGGACAGAGAACACAAAGATAGAGTGAGCGGAGGGGTGATGTGGGGAGGAGGAGGAGTAGGAAGAGGAGCTTTTAATCTTTCCATTACTGCGCCGTGGGCCTGTTGGTGGCTGGCTTCTATTTTCCCATACTTTCCACTCACTGACTGCATCAAACCTGTCAATAATTATGTGCAGGCGTCCCTACAGTGGCATCGAGGAGCCCGGGGCCTGTGAAAAAACGGGTCACTACAGTGACTCATCCATTCATCCCTGCTGCTCTACACAATAAACGGCCCCTGCCCATACATGTTATGTTGTTGTTGTTGTTGTTGTTGTTGTTGTTGTTGTGGCTGTTGTAAAACAAACTGCCATTTTCTTTCCATCTTATGTATGATGATGTAACAGGCTTTGTGTTTGTATTTCATGATTGCAATCTATGTAACCTTAAATGGCCTGCCATGCTTCGGTCTTGTATGTCATGGTGCGTTTTGTAAAGAACAGAATGATTGGGTGTTTACAATCTAAAATAGGATAGTGTAGTGTTATCCGTGGTTTGACTCCCAGCTGAAAGGTATTGGGTTTGATCCCCAAGTGTACCTGTAGGCATCCTACAGAGCAAGATGCCTTAACCCCTACCTGGTCCTCAAGGACATGGACATAAATCACTGTTCATACTTTGGATGACCGCATCTGCCAAATGACCAAATGTTCCATGAGACAAAAGCCATACAATAATCTTATTAGAGTGTGTTGATGATAGTTAGAATACCAACCCATGTAGGGAGGAGAATACATTTTAGGAAACAGTGGACCAGATCCTGTTTGTTTAAAAGCGGCTAAACAAATAGGATATTCAACTTGTGTCTTCATCAGCCAGAATCAAGTGTGGAAATATCTGGAGCAGCACTCTCTGTGCAGTTCATCCTATTAAGTCTTAAAGACCAGAGGAAACACATGGAGGAGAACAATCTAACCGCTAACGGTGCTAACTACACACAGGCCGTCCCCCCTGCTGGGCTCCAACCATGGACTGCATGATGTGAGGGAACAGCACTAACCACTGGAAATCAATAAATGAATACACAGGCCTGAATGAATGAATACACAGAACGAATATGGTTGCTAGCTGAATGAGGCTGGTTGGGATTTATTCAACCGAAAATAATGTTGGGATCTTAAAACTCTTAACATTTTAAACTCTCTGGTTTTATAATATATACTGTATATTTATAGACTGTGGCAACAATGAGCAACATCTAACATGATAACAAGAAATATAAAATAAATATAATATAAAACAACTCCTGGCTTAGCTCCATTCTCACACATAAATCCCAATGTAAATATCGTTTTACATTTACAAATGTTGTGCAATAATTATAGTATGGAAACACCTTAATTTAACATAATTATTGAACGGTTATTTATTGTCTTGAGTCGACCGACCACCGCAACTTCCACTTATAAAGTAGTTGCTCAAATCACTTCTCTCTCAAATGAAGTTAGATTATGTTCTTGACCGAATAGTTTCTGTCAAGAACATGACATCTAGTGGCTAAATTCAGTATGACAAATTGTCACTATGTCTTCATTTCATAACATCATTTTAAAACAATATTCAGCTGCAAATAAATACATGGGAAATAAACATCAAATGCATTTGTATTAGTCCGAAAACCGTTACATCTAGATCTAAATAAAATCGTATTTTATGTACGCTAAACAATATGTTTGGTTTGAAGGATGTATGTTTACTTGCATATAAATGCTCACGACAACGCTATATACACACACACACACACGCATACATATTTAATCAAATTTTATATTTTCCTATAGTTTTCATAGTTCATAATACATCACATATTTGTATAGGTATATACGTGTTATAATATAATGTCAGGATAGAACTGAACCTGACGTGACCGCTAGTGGTCACCAGTATCCCGTGAAGAGCAGCCCGACTCCGCCGTGACCTCGCAGAGCTCCAGAAGAAGAGCAGAGCTACACACGGAGCTGTCACGGTGGATCATGGCCGCATCCAAGCCGGTGGAACCACAGTCTGCAGCCGGCCTACCGCGCTGGCAATTGGCCTTACTAGTCGGGACCCCAATAGTGCTCGGAGTAGGGGCCGTTTACCTCTGGAACAGAAACCGGTCGAAGAAGGACCGAAAGGGGAAGGGGAATGGTGAACGAAAGACTCCAGAAGGGAGCGCTAGCCCCGTACAGGGCCAAGACGGCGAATCACGGGCCAACCGGGAGCTGGAGAACATGGTAAAGGAAGGGCTTTGCTTCAGGGGGAAACTTGCATGTCTATGTACTGTGACACTTTACGTATTCGTGTCTAATGTTGTGTATGCTTGTGCACGAATGACAATTTTCGGTGACTAAAACGTGGTTGCCGTTAACACGCGTCTCAAGGACGTGGAGCGTACCCGAGCTGGACTGACTACTCCTCGGCCAGCGTCAGACGCGCATGCGGTGTTCTGCGGTCAGCTAGCCTCGTAAGCTAACACCAAAGCTAAACTAGTCGATAGCTCGGTGGCTAGGTTACGAAGCCTCATTAGAAATTTAGATTTCCTGAAGAGCCTCGCACAACGAATACACGCAGGAAAGAAATGATATTGCGCACCGACAGTATGATACCACACAACGTGGTGGCACTGTCTGTATAGAAACGAGGTATGGTCAAGGCTGGATGATAGCTGGATAACGCGGCTGGCTAGGTATTGAGTCCAGTGTGCGGGGAGGGGGCGCGGTCGGGGGCGCTACCTGGGGGCACGTTGAAGTCTCGTTATGGCATTAATTCACAAGAAAGACCAGCACAGATCACCATCTTGTTTCACTCCGACGTTGGCACTACTTTCACTTTACATTAAGAAGGAATGATGATCTCCCTGTGTTGTATTCATTAAGATGGTGTAAACTAATACTAAAATAATTGTAAACGTTTCATTATATTTGTGCATATTGTACAGGTCGTATGGGTGGCTTAAGAGTATTAACCCTTCACAGACAGGGTGGTAGTGGAACCAAAGTCAAATGACCGATCAAAATTTTAGCTAATTCCACCCGTATTATTTACTTTTTCAAAACAATTTGATAGAGAAAAACGTTATTTCACCTCCAAATTATCAAACGTGACTTCTTCTAGTTCTGAAATCTTTTCTCTCTCACACTTTTGTAACCTGCAAAAGAGCTGTTCTGATTGGTAAAACAGTAACCTTGGCTTATTGGGTTAACAAACCTTGCCAATGGTGTAATTTGTAACTTGTTTGAGATAAGAATTCCAAGTCTAACGAATGAATATGGTCTTTCTTCACCTCTCCCTCAGTCAGTGTGTTATAGTTGGCTGGGCCCAATGTTTCCTGAGCAATCCCTACTTTCCGCTTGTCTACAAAAATATTCTTTGTCCATTCAAATTTTTTCTAGATACGATAATATAGGCCTATCCCTTTTTCGGTCAGATCCGGACAGAAAAAAAGCTATGGTTGGGAAGAACATGAATGTGTTTTTCTGTCACCTCAGATAAGTAAGTACACTCTTCTCATCGCTTCCTCCTCTAGAGTCCCCTGGACCGGGCCCAGGGAGCCAAGAACAAGGGCAACAAGTACTTCAAGGCGGGGAAGTATGACCTGGCCATTCACTGCTACACAGAGGCCATCTCCCTCTGCCCAACTGAGCAGAAAACGGACCTGTCCACCTTCTACCAGAACAGAGCGGCTGCCTACGAACAGCAGGTCAGACTCACACACTGTGGCCTCAAACCTACCATCATAAGCTGTGGATTGTGTGGTTCTTGATCCTTTTCTGCATCTGAAAAGAAATGAACATAATCAGAAAACGGTTACTAATATTAGAAATCCTGAAATAGAAAGAGGTCTTGATGTTCCTTGTTATCCCATCCAGAACGGTTGCAGAGGCATTAATGGCTGATGGCATGCCAAGGCTAGACATGTGTTGTGGCTAATTGTAACCTTTGTGTTATTTAGACTCACTCTCAGTCTGGGTTTTTAACCCACGCAAGGCACAACCAATGCTACTCTCCAGTTATTAAGCCTAAGACCTTAGCTATGGCTTAGCGAAGGTGTAAGCTAAGGTCTATGGCTAAGCTATGGCCTAGAGTTACATGAAACCAAGGAATCTTTTTTTAATTGTTTAGATTTGATTAGATTTCAGTTGAGTTTAAATATGCGTATGATTTCATATAAATCATGCGTGAATGATTTCCGAGGAAGCGTGTGTATTTCAGATGAACCATGCGTGTATGATTGTATGATTTCAGATGAAGTGGACGGAGGTGGTGCAGGACTGCTGCCAGGCGGTGGAGATGAACCCCCGCTACGTCAAGGCTCTGTTCAGACGCGCCAAGGCCCTGGAGAGACTAGACAACAAGAAGGAGTGTCTGGAGGGTGAGTGGTTAAGCCATCCTGTGAAACAGACCAAATGAACCAAACGGGCTTATTGATTTTCGCTTTGGGGAAAATGCTGAAAAAAAAATGCTTATTGAGGCCTTCACACGATCCACTCGATACGCTCTGATCCCTGAACGGCCCCACCACCCACAGATTCGCCACTGGTGTAGAGGATTCGAAATCCACTCAGGCTAAGATAATGCTAATTGATCCCAGACTGAAATCTCCCAGGGATTGAGTGGATTGACTAGTTGTAGCCCTCGACATGATGATGACGATGATGATGATGATGATGATCATCATCATGATCATGGTGTGTTTGTTTTCGTTTCATCCAGACGTGACAGCTGTGTGCATCCTGGAGTCCTTCCAGAACCAACAGAGCATGCTGCTGGCCGACAAGGTGCTCAAGTCCCTGGGCAAGGAGAAGGCCAAGGACAAGTACAAGGTAGGGAGCCACACCGACCAATCGGAGAGGCACGGAGAGGCACGTTAGCTAATAACGTAGAGGAGACAGACAATCAAAGGAGGGGGATCTGAGAATATAATATAGAGACATTGGCGCGTCACAGAGGGTTTAAAATATATTTTGGTGGTCTTCCGCAGAACCGTGAGCCACTGATGCCGTCGCCGCAGTTCATCAAGTCCTACTTCAGCTCCTTCACGGACGACATCATCTCTCAGCCGCTGCAGAAGGGCGAGAAGAAGGACGAGGACAAGGACAAGGAGGGCGAGGCCGCAGAGGTCACCGAAAGGTCAGAGAGCATGGCTCGGTGGCCGTGGGGACAACGTCTTGACTTGCGTTTCTGTGTAGTTTGTAATAGGGATGGGTCAGAATATTCGATTGTTAGATTATTCGTTTCCGATGGTCAATATCGATTTTTGACATTTGGACCGTTAACATTTTTTCCCATTCAAATATAAAGTTTTTCACAAGCCATAACTTTGTTTCCCTGGTAACGCCTGAGGGTTTGACTAATACCTGGAATAATCATTACCGTCCCGCAAGGTTCTTATGCAACGGAAACTTTGTTCCCTCCTCCAGTAAATAGGACGGACCTTAGCTACGACTTGGCAACGGGAGGTATTCTAGTCCGCTCAGCTATAAGCCAGAGAGCTAACGTTGATTACAGTTTAATTTTATTTTTCACAATTTACCAGCTCTCGTTTTGAAGACCGAATCACTGCGTCATTCGTTTCAATCGGATTCGCGACGGTCTATTCTTTCAACATAAAGTGTACATATTTATAATTTGAAATTCGTCCCAGCCTTTATACCACAGATAGTATAGGGTCTATATCATATAACCGCGTTTTCTGATTGCAGTTTAATGCATTTTTCACAACAGCCAATTTGACTGGAACTACTTAGCAGGTAGTTGTTTTTTTGCGTTTAAGTAATTAAGCGGTTTCTTGCCGATGATCCAGGGCTGCCTTTGTGAATGTCGGCACACATCGAATAATCGACTATTCGTTCATACCACCCACTGATTATTCAACCATGAAAATTTTGAGTTATTCACATCCCTAGTTTGTAATAACGGTTGGCTTAAGTGGTGCGAGCATACAGTTTTCTGGCTGCCTCGCCGTAGGACATTGTTGTGCATTTGCAATAATGTTTAGCTAGTCTGAGTGTTGCGTTGCAATGCTCTTTTCAGTATTCACGTTTGTACAAGGTGGTATGAAATTCATAATTCCAGTATTGTAAATGAAATGACAATTATTCCATTCCATCATTTATTTGTACCGATTGAATAAGCACAATACTTTTTTATCCTGGGAAAGCTCAATTCAAAGCTGTCAGCTAGAGCTAGGTGGGCCAAAATGAATATTAATAGCTGAATAGACATTAGTTGCTGTTGTGCTGTTGTTACAAAAACGTGTGCTGTTGTTACAGCTGAAAGCCATAGGTTTGCATTCATTTCATACACGTACCTGTACTGTTTGGATGTAATACTTCACTGAGCTGAAGGAATAATTCATTCCAGTTTGCGTGGGCTTGCCAGCTGGAGTAATCACAAACTCCTCGATTATATATTTTGGTGTGTCTTAAATCAGTTCTTCATTAAGAAACCAAGGCAGTGAGTATATATGGATGCATTGCGGCAGGTTGTTCTGTTAGTAAACTTCAACACAACTGTCGTTCTATTAAAGCTCAACAACATTAGAAAATACTGACATCTGACCTTTATCCAAGCAGCTCCATTGTGTGACCCTTATAACATCACAGTTGGTTTAGTTCACCAACGATTCCCGTTGCAAAAATGGGACAGGATAGTGTAGCCGACAAGTAATTGATCCCCAACGCACACAGTATGTCTGCATGTCCTGCCTACCTGCTCATTTATGACCTGCAACTGAATTCACTTAGTCAGTGAAGTCCCTTTTGGATGAAAGTGTCTGCTGACATGATGGTTTGATATGTATCGCTGGATGGCTAGATGGGATAATCACTTGGAACTAAAAAAACTCTTCTGCCTTCACGACTACTGAAAACAACACGCATTACCGTCCATCTTTGTTCTCTCTGCCCTTAGCTCGGGCTACCTGAAGGCCAAGCAGTACATGGAGGAGGAGAACTACGACAAGATCATCAGCGAATGCACCAAGGAGATCGACTCGGCAGGCCGCTACACCACGGAGGCCCTGATCCTGAGGGCCACCTTCTACCTGCTGATCGGGAACGCCAACGCCGCCCAGCCCGACCTGGACCGCGTCATCAACACACAGGGCGCCAACGTCAAGGTAACTCCAACCCCTCCCGCCCCCCATCTGAGGTCAGGTGGCGGTTTTTTACGATGCCAGAACAGAGTGGAGGATCATGGGAGATCTAGTGGCGATAGGGATTCCCTCTGTGTGGTTGTAAACGGAGAGCGTCGGCGGAGGACGACGCAGAACATGGGTACGGAATTCATCATATTTTCCTAAGGAAATTATTTATCTCCTGTTGCCTCCCAGATATTTATGACCATTGGATGAGAATGCTTGAAAGGATTTTGGGTGTGAATTGGATATATTAAAACAAATGTGTTTAATGGACAAACGTCACATGGGGTTAACTTAAGGACCCACGGAACACCCTGGTCGTCATGTCTCTCGTTGGTCGGCGGCTTGCGGATGATTCATGTGGTGTTCCTCCCTCGGTGCGTAGCTGCGGGCCAACGCGCTGATCAAGCGCGGCAGCATGTACATGCAGCAGCAGCAGCCCATGCTCTCCACGCAGGACTTCAACATGGCCGCCGAGATCGACAGCCACAACGCTGACGTCTACCACCACAGGGGACAGGTGCGGCTCATTGGTGTTTTGGGGGCTGGCTTGTCTGGTTGGTTTGTCACAATAGCCTCCTTGTGGAGGAATGTAAACCTCCACACCATGAATAGAATTACAATTGTCGAGAAATGTTATTTTCTGCCTTGACATTTTAAATATATTCAAAGGTTCTAATGACCTTTGCTCTCATTAGTGCTTGGGGATTAATTCAGTAACTTTTTTTTGGGATTAATGATTAGTAAAAATTCTGACATTTTAAAGTCAACAATACATGTTTCTAATTTGGTTTTAATCAAGTCTTGTGTTATTAGAAGAGTACAGTTATCAAATGTTTTAAACTGAATATACCAGGGTGTCCGCGCATCCTTAAAAAGTCTTAAATTCATTTTTCTAAATTGAAGGCCTTAAAGTCTTAAATTCGTTACAAATGTCCTATGCTGGTCTTAAATACTGTAACACAAGGTCTTAAATTTGTCGGGGCAGGACTATTTATTTTTTTATTTTCCTCGATGGACTTTTTCAGGAAGGACATGTAGAGAGGCTTCTTTCTTGCTAGCTGCATAGATAAATGATTGTCTGCGTGCTTGCTAGCTAGTCTGCGACAATGGTTAGGTGAATGAGTCTCATTGAGTGACACACATGCTATGCTTGGGTTATAATACAGCGGGATCCCCCCCACCATCGCCTGTTTTAGGTCTTAAATTTCATTCAAGGTGGTATTAAAAAGTCTTAAATTTGACTTGCTGAAACCTGCAGATGCCCTGTTCCGGTTGTGCAGCTTTTGCTTTGGGTTCGTAGTTCCTCATAGTTGTTTGTGTTTCTTGTTGGCGGTAGCTGAAGATCCTGCTGGACCAGGTGGAGGAGGCGGTAGGAGACTTCGACGAGTGCATCCTCCTGCGACCAGACTCTGCTCTAGCCCAGGCCCAGAAGTGCTTCGCTCTCGTAAGTCAAAACCTCACACTTTTCCCAAAAAGATTGCAACTTACCTTCCCAATCGCTGTGATACAAAACGACAATCACAGAGCCTCAAACAGTATTAAATATTACATGATAACTTTCCAATCCTCTTTCCTCACCCGCTCTTCTATGTAAGCTATGGTGAGGGTGTTTGGCTCTCAGCCGAAGGCTACTGGGTTCGATTCCCAATGGCCACAGCATAACCTTTAGCCGTCCTTGAGCAAGATGCCCTGGCTCACTTTTTATAACCTGTGCCTAAGGGACATGTATCTGTCACTGAAAGCTGCTTTGGATAAAATAAAAGTCTTAGAAATGACCTCCAAGTCGCTTGACTAGCTGGAAACGGATCAGTTTGTGTTGACGCAGCATCGGCTTGTCTCTGATTGGCCCGGCGTGCGTTGGTGTTTGTGTTCTCAGTACCGGCAGCAGTACACGGGGAACAACCCCTACCAGATGCAGACCGCCATGGACTGCTTCGAGGACGTCATCCGGCGCTTCCCCAAGTGTGCCGAGGGATACGCTCTCTATGCTCAGGTAACGCCGCGACGCCGTGCTCACCTCAGCAGTGCACACTCCGCATACTGAGTGTCTCTCTGTCTCTGTCGCTCTCTCTATGTTTGTGTGTGTCCGTCTGAGGATATTACTTTTTAATTGAATGACGAATATACTCCTATATGTTACGTTTAATTGAAATGGTGTCCCCTGTTTTCACTGCAGGCCCTCACTGACCAGCAGCAGTTTGGTAAAGCAGATGAGATGTATGATAAGTGCATTGAGCTGGAGCCAGACAACGCCACGACATACGTTCACAAGGGGTGAGCAGATCACTTTCAGTTAATGCGCCACAAAACAAAACACATGAATAAGTCATTACAAAATCGATCTACAAAACTAAAAATCATCTTATTATTTACTGCTGAAAATGACAAATAATGCTGTTATTAATCAGAAATACATTGTTCATTAATTATTCATCAAAACGGCACATCTTCAGTTTATTGCTGTCAACAGATATCATTCTGTTATTACGTGTAGTTCAACCACGGTTATTTCCTTGTCACCTCAGGCTGCTGCAGCTCCAGTGGAAACAGGACGTGGACCTTGGCCTGGAGCTCATCAGCAAGGCCATCGAGATCGACAACAAGTGTGACTTTGCCTACGAGACCATGGGAACCATCGAGGTCCAAAGGTCAGAACACGCCTCAAAGCCCTTTACTTCCTGCTTACCCCTCCAATTAAATGCCTTGTCCCGAGATCCTGATTTCATACCTATTAGGATTGGGAGAGAAGGGTCAGATGTATTCAAAGTGAAGGAATGTGTACTCCATTCATTCTCCAGAGGTTAAATGAACAGAAAAAACACTTTGCCAAAAAGTTTATAACAAGGAGCTTGAAATATAAAAATGATCTTTTTAAAAATGATGTGCTGTTGACCACAATATACATTTAAGACGGAGAGGATTTGCATTGCACAATAGAAGGTATAGACATAAGTAACAAGTAATACAAGTATTCAAAAAATATATATTTGAACATTCATGAACTTCATTCAATTAGTCGAGTGAGATAGAGTAGAATCGACCCAGGCTTGGAGCAGACTCTATCTTAAAGGGGCTTCACCTGAAGTGATTTGAGCCATAGTCGAACTAACATGCACCTGTGCTCTTCCTCCATCCTCAGGGGTAACCTGGACAAGGCAATAGACATGTTCAACAAGGCCATCAACCTGGCCAAGTCTGAGATGGAGATGGCCCACCTGTACTCCCTGTGTGACGCCGCCTACGCCCAGACCGAGGTCGCCAGGAAGTACGGCCTCAAGCCGCCCACGCTGTAACCGTGGTTACACGCGCCCACCGTCAATCACAATCCTCCCGCAGCTGAGCCTGTTTTTTTGTTAATTAATTGAAATGTTGACGTTTTAGTGTGTTGACGATGGAAACAGTTCTGGGTTAGGAACCGCTTGTGTTTACATCCAATCGGAGAGAGGTTTTTGGGGCCGGTTGGTTCCCTTGTGACCCCTGGCTCCCCTGCCTGAGACCTGGTTTAGGGTTGTTTCAACCTAACCAGCCTTCAGCTGGGACTTAAATTCGACTTGCAGCACCCTGATGTCCATCTCTAAACCCAGGAATGACCTGTCATTCTGGGGAACTCTATTCTGTCATTCAAATTGTCTTTGTCCTGACATTCAGATTACTTTTCATTTAGATTATTTGTTCCGACATTCAGATTATATCTGTCCTGCCATTCTTATTGTCTCCATGCTGTCATTCACATTCTCTTTCTCGACATTCAGATTATCACTATCCTGTCATTCATATAGCCTCTATCTTCTCGTACAGATGATCTCTATCCTGTCATGCAGAGTATATCCATCTTAAGGGCCTGTCCATTGCTTATGATCTGCTTTCAATCCAAAAGTAGCATAAAAAACTAAATTAGAATCATGCTCCCTCAATTTGACAAGTAGTATTCCTAAATTACTATGAAAGCATTGTCTAATTTAATTTGGCTTGCCGAATTGTTTAATTTCTCTAACCTTTGCTTTCTAATGATGTGTATGTTGTCCGGCTTCATCCAACGTTCAAACATGACAAAGCAGAGAATGCAAGTTAAAGACAGTCCCATGTGTGATGGGAGTGATTTTTTGTTTTGTTAAAGTAAATACTGGAATGAATCAGTTGTTGGCAGTGCGCACGCCGCACGGTTTAGCCATGAGCTTCAACATGTTAATGGGTCCTTTAAGTGTTATGTTTTTTGTATTTTTACTTTGTTTTTTGGGGGATTGCCTAGTTTTGTTTTCTATGCCTTGTACAGCATGTGATGTGGATGCAATGCTTGCCCGGATGATTTGAAACCTCAACATAAGGATTCTGGACTAGTCGTCATGGCAAACTGGGTTCAGTTTGGGGCTCGTCTCCGTTCAATACCCGCAGTCAAACTGGGACATTTTTTTTTTTCCAATCCCACAGGATTCTCTAGACCAGCGGTTCCCAAACTTTTTTAGCCGTGCACCCCCTTCTATGTCGCAACCGGGTTGACGCACCCCCCCCCGCCCGGCGGACTTCAGTGGGGCATTCATTCCGTTTGCGTACGGCGCCTTCTCAACGACCATGTGTGCCTGCAGCCAAAGGGGGTGCA
>OOFH01113989.1:0-10028 GCA_900323355.1 Merlangius merlangus | reverse complement strand
AGACATTATTCTATTGCCTGGTAACCTATGGTTAGGTAACCTATAACCTATGGTAACCTATGGTTACCAGGCAACCTACGGTTACTAATATTCATACTGGTTTAAATAATACATTTGATAGTATTTCCCATCTTTGCTGAGCAAGAGTTTTGTTCGAAAGTTCAGTGATTGAAACAAATAAAAGCCCCTGGCTATTGGAAGTTTTACGGTACCACTGTGCATGCACCTACCCGATGTCAAGTGGACCGGGTTGAATTCACTGCGGGTCTCTCTTCTTACATCCATCTTACCAAAGATATTTCATTACTGTCCTTCTCAACACTCGCTGATCTTACTAAAGGGCTAGCAGAACGAAACAGCAAAATCGACGAGATGCGCTATGCATAGAGAAGAAAGAATACCGACGTTGAATTTTGTAACAAATTATTCAAAATCTGCCCATATATGGACACATCAGAATTTTGTGTTTTTCACTGGCTACAATGCTGCATCTGTGGTTGCTGGTAATGCAACCACAAATAAATATACTCTACGGGGCTATTTTCGTCATTATTATTTTTTTTCGACGGCACAGCGATCCAGAGCTATTTCCAAAAGATCCGTGGCAATAGCCTCGAATGCCCGTCTAACAACACGTCTGGCTCTCCTGCAGAGCATACTGATGCGAGCATATAAACAATGTCCTTCTTTCACTCCTGTCAGCCTGAACCCAACACTGAAATACCCTCTTTACCACTGTGATAAAGTACTACCACATAAAATACTGCTCCCTCTATACCAGTACTAGCATTGTAATAAAGTACTACCACATAAAATACTACTCCCTATAATACCAGTACAAGCACTGTAATAAAGTGCGACCACATAAAATACTACTCTTATACCAGAATTAGCACTGTAATAAAGTACTAAAATATCAAATATTACTCTTATACCAGTACTAGCGCTGTAATAAAGTACTTCCACACATAAAATAATACTCTTATACCAATACTACCACCGTAATAAAATATTAGCACTAAAATACCCTCATATACCACTAGCTCTGTAATAAAATACTTAGGCCTACACATAAAATACTACTCTCTCTAATACCAGTACTACCACTGCATTAAAGTTCTACCACATCATAGTGCATTTTCGCAAATATTTCTTTCTCCGTGGTCAATCAATAATTTTTACATAAGCATGCTCATTATATTTAAACAAGAATGTAGAAGAAAAGAGCAATTATTAATGATGGGGATATTGTGCCAAGCTTAAGAGAGACCACGACACACACTTGGAAAGGTCTATTTTCATACTAACCAGAGCACATGCATTCCTAAATGGCATTGACTGATTGGAGAGGAAGAATGCTATGCTCACTTCCAACATCTGGTTGACTCTGAATCCCACTCTGAGGTTATTATGTTTTTAGAATTTAAAATGTCTAATTAATTATCCAGTTTGTGTAGCCTTTCATTTTAAAGTTTGATGTTATTTGAATTTATAGTTGTTGTATTTTTTACGTATTGATTCAAATCAATATGTTTTTACGTATTGATTTGAATCAATACGTAAAAACTATAAACAAACCTGGCAAACTGTAAAGGAACTGAAGGGTTTCCTACCCCTTCATGTGCTGAGTGTCATCCAGCTCTGAGGACGAGGATTGTTTCCAGAACACTATATCGTCGAGGCCAAACACTCCAAGGGTAGGAGACTTCCACAGACAGGTAAACATGTGCAGCAAAAACAATCGCAAAGACATGCAATTGTAACGTCATGATGACATGATGTAACGTCACAGCATCACCTCATTTTTTAGGTTCTGATTTACCTTGACATGATGTAAGGTCACGGCAACACCTCATGGTTTAGGTTCTCTATGACCTTGACATGATGTCAGGCTTCATGGAGAGCACCTCATGTCTCCATAACATGCCAGGTAGGGATGAACAGAATACGAGGGCAGGACAGAACATATACAGGGATGAGACTTGATCCATCTAGATATATTTGGAGACAGTAGGGGCTACCAACCACTGACGGTCAGAGTATATCAGCCTGTTGAGCTGACAATGTTTAAAGCTGCCAACAACTTTATGACGATCACAAAAACACTTTCTGTAAAACTTATACAAATAAAAATAGCTTTTCCTGACTTCATTGCATGAGTACATTGTTTGTACTGTACTAGACGAGGTGGACCTGTTCAAAACCAATTAGGAAAGCGACTGTACACATACACACGCCTGTAGAATGACCCTGACAAGCATGCCAACCAACCTAAACATCACCACCAGTGGCGGCTGGTGATCAAAAATGTTGATGGGGCACAGTAATAGACAGGGGGTCTGGGGTCCGTCCCCCCCCATAAAAAAAAATTGAATTTAATAGATTTTATTTCCTGTATTCTGGTGCATTTTGGGGATGGCTACTACCTATTTACCTACTATTCATTCAGATTCATAGCCTACATCCTGACTTGCAGGGCCTGGACAAGCTTACACTGCATATACAGACCTACTTTATGGCCATTCAACCAGTCCTTGCTATTTGACCCATTGCTGTTATTCTGATATTGAGACAAATCATGATCACTGTCCTATAGCGTCCATTTTTTGTGGGTCTCAATGTCTACTTCAAATGCAGTTAGAAATATGGGACAGTTGCTTTATTTTGTCTCCCCTCCCTCTCTCTCTCCCTCCCCATCAAACATTCTTTCCCTCAGTTTACTTCCCCTGTTGCACCCCAAGTGATGTCATCACAGATGTATAAAACTCCTCTTGGCTCTCTCGTATGCACAAAAGTGACTTTTTTTGCTCACTAAATTGAAAAGACCTATCAGGGGGCCAGGCTCATGCCCTTCAGATTACCTGATTGGCTGCTGCACTCCTGTAGCAGGCAGACTTTGGTGCTTCACTTGGTGACCCAGAACCCAGACCCTCGCACTGTCTGGTCCAGGCAGTGGCGTATCCAGGACATTTTTACTGGGGTGGCCAAGATGGGACACAAAGCTAGTGTGGGGTGGCCATGGCATAGCTAAGTTTAATACATATACGTACGCAGCCAACTTCGGTTCGAATCCCGGTCCTTTGCTGCATGTCACATCCCCTCTCTCAGAGAGAGGGCATTTTTTTTGTTACATTCACACAATCAATGATTCACACAAGCCCAATCAATGTGTGTGTGTATTTATGTATCATGCACATTTTATTACTTCTTTGTCTTTTACAACTGTTTTAACTATTGTTCTTGTGTAGTGATGTTTCTAACTGTTGTAATTGTATAAGTGAGAGTGACAAACAATTTGAATGTGAGCCTATATGGTAAATTCAAGCTATCCAAGCATGACTTACCATCCTGTGCAGGGGGGGCTGACTGCTCTTCATCACTACTGCTGTACCTAGGCTGCTGACTTGAGTGGGCCATTTCACTGCTGCTTGTAGAAGCTGTGGCTGGCTCTGACTCTTTTCTTTTTTTTAAGAAGCTCTTAATGTCTCCGCTTCCCTTCATATTTTCTTAATATCCCTGCTTAGGGGGAAATGTAATTCAATCACTCAATCAATCAGTCAGTTAATTCACTTTGAAGTAATAGCTGTAACTTCAAACGTCAAGCAGGATCATTGTCAAATTGGGTTAGAATCAGTGTGCAAAATACAGGTGTTCGTGGGGCTCTGAAACCCCTTAAATAACAGCTTTGACTCCATTAAAATGTCAAAATGAAAGGAGGTGTCAACAATGTGCCTAATTATGTCTATTTATAGGATCTACAAAGGTTTATTTTTACATAACTACCACTCTTACAACTCACTTTTAATAACACAATTAGCACATGCATCTCAAGCATTTGTGGCATTTGAATGCAACAAATAAATAAGTCACAGCTTGTTCTTGTGTTATAGCTACTTAAATCTAGACTGTCACACTATATTTCACACATTGGTTGGCCAAAAATATAACATTAGCTCTATTGAACACACACAAAAAATACTGCAAAAAATACCATCAGTCTTCAGTCCAGAAAACATATTTTCATATTTCATGGCGGTATCCAAAACGCTACGTTACATGCTTAACTTGGTTTGCAGGCTGCTAAGCTAGCTATTGCAGTATAGATCGTCTTTTAGCTGCTACTTAGTGCTGGATAAAGTTTTCCTACACATTCAGAGGGAACTACGATATAACTAAACATTAAATTTCCATACCTCTCAACGACAGATTTCAGCGTCTTGATCGTTTTTATAGTGTTCACGTTGTCACTGTGACCATCGTCCTCCTGTTTCACGGATCAGCAGCATGTGCAGCGCGCTCATCTCATGGGTCACCTGACCTGCATGGCCCAACGTCCGCCGAGCAGAAATCAGCTCTCACAGCCTCAGTACGACCATTACTGTGTTAGTTAAAAATGTAAAACTGACCCTAAATCAGTTGATCAGCTGTCATCATTGATTAACAGCAGTTCGCTTATTGACGAACTTGACCAACTACCTATCAGATCTGGGGTGGCCACAGGGGTGGCCTGGGGTGGCCCCGGCCACCCCCCAGAATCGCCATTGCGACCATGGAAGAATAAGTTAATACCCCCCACCCCCGATGATTCGCTATGTGATCTTTAAATTAAACTCCTGCCATCTGGACAACAATTAGGCGATTATTTAACAATTATTATGCCGAGCCGAAACAACATTTGTTTCACTACGACTCCTTTCAGCTGCCCACCTCTCCTCCTGCCAAAAATACATACATAAAATAAAACGCTTGAGGTGGTGTTTTGAAAAAAGAAAACTTGCATTTTATTAATACATGGTATACAAATAATTATGAGCCTTTGATTGATATCCAGAATTTTTTTGCGGAGACACATTCCTGTTATCCACTTGTATAGAGTATGGCGAAGTCAACCCCTTTCCGGTAGAGCCCATGGGACCTATGAGATCGAAAAATATGAATGGGTTTCAATGGAGAGAAAGTAATTATCTTCTGGTCCCAGTCTTTATATGCGCCGGGTTACTGATATGTTGCTTGTGGATTTAAATGATAATTTTTCATGACAAGAGTTTATTACGCTATGGTTCAGTTAAAGGCTGTAGAGCAGGGGTCTCAAACTCGCGGCCCGGGGGCCAATTGAGGACCGCGGGATGATATTTGGTGGCCCCCTACTTGACATAAAAGTTTAGTGTTAGTGCGGCCCGCGCGTTGTTGTCAAATGTACATTTTTGCTGAGTCGCTTGCCACGCTTTTTTATCACTTGTGATAGGGTGACCAGATGTCCCGGTTTTGCCGGGAAAGTCCCAATTTTGAGTTGCGTGTCCTGAGTCCCGACAAAAGGTTGTTAGCCAAAGGACGCTTAAATGTCCCGGTTTTCTACCAACCATTATGAAATGTCCCCTGTGTTCAGCGATTACATAGCCAACTTGATCTAATTATAGCCCGATCATTAACTTAGATTGGGTCAGTTGTGCTATTTTCTTTTTGTGGAATACTTGATGTGGCCCAGCCTGACCAACACTCTACCTCCAGTGGCCCCCAGGTTAGTTGAGTTTGAGAGCCCTGCTGTAGAGAAAACACAATGAGAAAGACTGCACGTCTCGTATGTGACGTCACGCTCCCTCCGACTGGCGTGGACAAGACCGACAATCTCCCCATCGGCATAACTGAAACTCTCCACATGCCCCGACTAATAAATGTTTTTCACCTCTTTCGATGCTTTTATCCTCCCCTTGGAAAAAAGCAGTGAAGTGGAGCAGCGATCGCCAGGGCATATAAAGAATAGGACCATTCATATTTTTCTATCTCATAGGTCCCATGGGCTCTACCGGAACGGGCGTGACTTCGCCACTCTATAGGAGTGAACAGGGATATCTACTTCTGGGACTCCATGAATCGAGGGACCCGTCCACAGCCACAAAGGCTTACATGCGTCGGTGTAGAAAGTAAATTGCGCTGTGTGCAAGATAGGGCCCACGGTCTGCTATGGTCTCCTCCAGGCGGAGGCGGTGTACAGAAGTGCCGTTTGGGAGAACAAGTGGAGGCTGGTGAGGAGGCACAACCTGGAGGCCGAGGCTGGGAACTCCACCTTCATCCTGGGCCTGAACCAGCTGGCAGACATGGTGGGTAGTGATGTTATGGTTTGCGTCGAGGCATCGGGGCGTGTGTCGAGTACGTCGCCCCCCCCCCCCAGCGAAGCTCCGTATTGAGTAGGATTCACATAGGCGAAATGACGTTGCGTGTGATGTTCGAGGGTTCATCATCGCGATATGGGTTCATAATTGGCACATCATTTACAAAAAGAAGACCCTACCAATTTCCAAGATTCAAGCCACTTTAATGGCTATTGAATTAATCACATTCATTCTCAGTCCTCATGCAGTATGACACCACTTTAATCCATTAATCAATTCAAGTATTATTGCTACAATTATTAGTACTGTAGTTGATAAGTCTATTTTGGCCGGGATGACTAGTAAAAATTGTTGCCAAATGATTTATTTTCTACCATGAGCTCGGGAGATATTTATGAACGGCACACTCACACACATGTAGGCCTATCACTGAAATGACTTTAATTCTAAAATTATTTGATGTTGTATCAGCACACGAAGCAAACATCACATTTTGGGTTGGGTTCACTGGAAACTCTTTTTCTTTCATCATCATTTCAATCACCACTAGGTGTCCCTAGCGTACTTATTTGAAGCTTTGAGGTCGAACCACTGGTGGTTCATCTGGCTGAGAGGCTTTGACGTGTCATGAGCTATGGTCATGAGGCATCATCTCGACACCACTAATGGCGGGTCCTCTACGTGTGGCTCTCGTCCAGCTAAGCGCTGCTAATTGCAAAACAATGTTGATCTGGATCAGACCGGTTCCCTTGACAGCACTCAAACCACCCACTGACTCACGGGGCCTGTACTATGAACTTAGGGTTAGCGAGGTATGTTGAGCTCAAAGCCTGGGTTAGCTGGACCACGAAAGTCGATCTCTTTTAGCGTCGCTGTATCACCATGGTGACTTATGCTCGCAACCAAACCTGGTCGGGATGAGGTTTTCAGCTATCTACCCGGAGATCGGCTCCTTAAATCGGCGTGCGCAGCTTCCTAGTCCCTCCTCCGAAAATGGCGTCACCATTTGTGGGTGTTCCCGCGTAGACCTTGTCGCAATTTATCGTACAGGCGTCTCTCCGGAGGCAGAGGGTTTTTCGGGACAGAACCGATTCCTTGGCATTGTCGATATTCTTTATGAGAGATACAGATTCTCATCAGAGGGTATTCGTTATTTGATCGTCCTTGGTGGACCGTAGGCAATGCAATGCTACTCAAAGAAGCCGTGCACTTACTGTTGCGCTGCGCAGTGTGTCTGTGTTTCAAGTTCAAAGGTGGCCCCACGTTCAACGTAGTCTACATTAACCTTGGATAGTCAAGTGCCATGCTGTCCATTATCCTTACATAACCGCTTTGTCAGTGACACAATTAGGCCTAGGCATTTTTTATTCTACTAATTCATTTTATAGTTGTGAGAATTGTTAAGAAAAATCACCTTCTTACTGTGCGTCCACACCAAAAGCGAATTCAGCGACCAAGACGCTCTGGTCGCTCATAAAAAATCGCTGCGAATATTTCTGTTCGCTTTGGTCTCTCAAGTCGCTCATGACGCTCAACTTTTGCCGCTGGTAGCGTTGGACGCTCTGGTCGCTTTGGTCGCTCGTGCCCATAGAAAGTGAATGACTTCCGGTGATTTGGTCGCTCAATTCGCTTTTGGTGTGGACGCACAGTTACTGTACGTTCACACCAAAAGCGACCAAAGACGCTTTGGTCGCTCATAAAAATCGCTGCGAATATTTCTATTCGCTTTGGTCGCTCAAGTCGCTCATGACGTACAATTCAAATTTGAATACACATTTAAAGGAGCCGGACGTTAGAGCGGAGAGCCTCTACTTTCCGATTGGCTGTCAGTATCTGGTCGCTGATACGCGTCATAGTAATTTGCATAAAGTTAAATCATTTTCAACTTTTTTTGGACGCTCTGGTCGCTTGACTTTTTTTGCCGCTGGTAGCGTTGGACGCTTGGGTCGCTCTGGTCGCTAGGGCCCATAGAAAGTGAATGACTTCCGGTGATTTGGTCACTCAATTCGCTTTTGGTGTGAACGTACAGTTAGTCGCCCTGGAGTCACAGGCCGACAGTCTCCTGCAAGAATCAGGGAAACTAGACATTCTTTCGAAAAATTTAGAAGAATAGGCCTACGTGACACTTTGCTTTGATATACCTCTGATTGGAGATTGATTGTCGGCGGCTCCTCCAAAATAACGTTTGTAGGCCTACCTCAACTAAAAATGACACAATTAATTTACACTCAATCATTTCACATTTGATTAGCAGGACAATTATTTATGTCCATTGCCAATACATGAATAGGCCTACATACTCATTACAAACGGATGTCGAGACAGTGGGGTCAGAGGACATCCCCCCTTCCACTCATATCATCATCGGCCGACCTTCGTTATTGGCGAGAGCCAGCTCCTCCGAAGTGGTGAAGGGCGTTGGAGCGGTCCCCCTCCGAGTCGTATTAATTTGGGTTTTCTTTTTATTTGCTACAGGTAATCAACATGAGATAAAAGGTTGGAGCCTAGGCCATTGCATAGGCTAGATTCACCTGAAATTATTCAAATGAATGATTACAACCCACATTGAATAATTTTTTTATATTTATTTTTGACTTGGCCCCATGCGTGCTGGCACCACATCTATGGATATTTTTTAGACAATAGGCCTATGCAGAATCTTTTCACTTACGAATTAACAAGGTCGGCTATTTTTTGCCAGCACGCCACCTTAGCCATATTATGGGCAACCATGTTCCCCTTGGCTGTGATTTGAACTTTGAATTCCTCGTAGGAGTTCATAATAATACACTGCTCGCCTTGGGTGAAATACACCCCTCTCGCTCGAATCTTGTAAAGGATGAGACACGATAAACGCCCCTTTAAAGTACGCGCATTGAACCTAAAGCGGAAAACCGGGTTCAACTAATTGAATCTAAAGTGAGCGTCGTGGTAGGCTATTTAACTCTTAGTTGCGTCTCTGTCGAGCCAGGTTTTCCCAAGAAAGCCTGGGTATGTTCAGCGAGGTTCGTGGTATAGGCCTACGACCCCCCCGGTTGTAATCTCCCGAAACACGATTAGGATTAAATTTGACATATCATACCAATTATACCATCAAAACGGCTTGTAACAGCTAATCACATTCACACCTGGTGGTATAATGTGTCACCTTTAATCCAGAATAATGTTCGTCATCTAGAACTGAACAGGCCAAATGTGTAAAAACAACAGATAAAGAACCAGAAACAACTATACTGTTTGTGTTATCAAGAATCATATAATTTAATTTTGGAAATGAATTAGCATAGAATAACGTTTTTCTTATTGTCGGTCAGTTTTAAAGGTCCCATGGGATGAAGGTCTCACTTCATGAGGTTTTCTAAAATTAATATGAGCTCCACTAGCCCCAGTGGTGTAGTCTACGTGATATGCAGGTATACGCCGTATAACCACTAAGAAAGCTCCAGCATTTCCGTATGCCGATTTAAGCTACGGCCACACCAACCGCGTTGCTCGCGTTGAAAAACGCGAGTAACGGGCCTAACCTAACGGTGGAGATCCACTTGCACGACACTTCTTTTTATCGTGTCGCATAGATGTCGCGCTGCCTCCCCACGGTCGGTCGTGTGTGGGCGTTCCTCAAGTTTACGCTATGGGCGTGATTTTAAGCCATTTTTTGTAGTACGGCGTCTAGAACAAAGGACCAGCGAAAGGACTTCCCGCCGTTGCCCCTGTGCTCTACTCCTATTGGATAGCCGCCTCGCGTTCAACGGATTCATTTGCATAAAGTTGGGCCTCGCCAACTTTATGCAAATAAATCCGCGCTACGAGTCGCGCTACATTATTTCAAATGCAGCGCTGCCTTCCCGGCATGCTTTGCGGGCGCGTTAAAGTCGCTTGACGTCACCCATAGGACTAGAGTGGAATGCGACACGACAA
>OOFH01113972.1:0-11187 GCA_900323355.1 Merlangius merlangus | reverse complement strand
GTTTCCACTGCAGGGTGCGGAACGGATCGGATCGCAAAGGTGCGGTAGGGAGGGGGCGGTATAGCCCAGCTCAGTTCCGAGGTCGCGTTTCCACTGCCGACAGTACCCTTGGTGGTAGGCCGGATGTCGATCGCCGCGGCAGCTACGTAAACATCGTAAACAACGTCTTCCTCCCCAAGAATGCAGACGAACGTCTCCACCTCCTTGTTCGCCCAAGCAAGCTTTTTACGCGACATGTTAATTGTTAAGAATAATACCTCGAGGCTACTGTTTGTTCGTCTTTATCCCCGCGTCGACCGGAAGTGACGATTCTGTCGACCAATCAACGGAGGGGGGGTGTAGCTAGAATTCCAGGGTACCCTTTCAGGTGTCTGGTCTCGTTTTGGGTACCGCAACGGAGGAGTCCCCAAAATGGGGTCGAAACGGGTACGGCAAAGTCCGGGTCACGCCCACTTTTGGCGGTGGAAACGCGATCCGACCCGCACCTTTGCGATCCGATCCGGAGACAGAGGGCATCCCTGTCGCCTTGATCTACCTAAAGGGAATGTAGATGAAATCTGTCCATTGGTGCTTTTTTTTGCCTGGGGTTTATGGTATAGAGTTTGATACCAACTAATAAATAATGGGCCGAACCCAAACTTGGCAAACACTTTATATAAATAGGGCTACTCTAGCCTATCAACGGCTTTTTCAGTGTCTAAAGCCACAACTTCACTGTGATCCGTTTCAGATTTAGTTAAATTAATAATATTAAAGTGCCTACATAAGTTATTAGCTGAGGGGCGCTTTGAAATAAAGCCACACTGGTATGGATTTATTAATTGAGGCAGGTATTGGCTAATTCTGTTAGCCAGGGCCTTGGAAATTAATTTCTAATCTGCATTTAAAAATTAAATTGGCTGATATGAAGAGCATTTCAATGGATCTCTATTTTTTTGTAAATTACAGTTATTATGGCTGTGGAGAATGATTCAGGGAGTGTGTGAATCTTAGAGGTCAAGTTGATGACATCCATGAGGAGTGGGAGGAGTAAATCCTTAAATTCCCTGTAGAATTCTAGAGGAAACCCATCTTCTCCTGGAGATTAATTTGATTGTAATAAACCCAGAGCTCTTTCAATTTATTTTTGTGTAAAGGGCAGTTCAAGACTATTTTGATCTTCTTGGCCAAGTTTGGGCAAGTTCAATCATGGACAAAAATTCATCAATGTTACTCAGATTTTCTGGTGGTTCGGATGTGTACAAATGTGTGTAAAACTGTTTGAATGCATCATTCATTTCTGTTGGGTTATATGATACAGAACCTGTTTCAGTTTGGATTGAATTAATCAGCTTTCTTCTTTTCTCAGTTGCCAAGACAGAATTTTCTGCGCCTTCTCCCCCAATTCATAGTACATTTGCTTGCTTCTCAGAATGTCTTTAGAAATACTTCTCAGAAAGTATTTTTTTAGTGTAGTTAGTTATGCAAAGTATTGTATCAAAGCTTTTTATTTACCATTAACTGGTGTACTTCTTTAGACTTTGATTGTTGAAACTCCTTTTCCAATTTCAAAATGTCTGCTTTCAATTCTTCTATTTCTGCCATGTATTTATTTTTGATACCTTTGGTATAAGAGATTTTATGTCCCCTTAAAAAAGCTTTTATTGTGTCCCATAATATAAAACTATAGGGAGAAGAGGCACAGTTTGTCTCACAGAATAGCCCAATCTGATCTCTTATGAATTTGCAGAAATCTGGCTTTTGAAGGAGAGTGGGGTTCAGACGCAACCTATACATATTAGTCTTTTTTTGGGGCATATAAATGGACAGGGTCAGAGGTGAGTGATCTGATAGGGTTATAGATAAGTACTCAGATTCTATTGCTCTGTGAATCAGCTGTTTCAACACCAGGAAAAGATCAATCCGAGTAAAATAGTTGTAGCGTCCAGAATAGAAAGAATAATCTTGGGTTTGAGGGTGCATTTGTCCCCACACATCAGCTAAGTTTAATTCCCTCATGAATTCTATGGTGATTTTGGGTGCTCTAGATTTGGATACTGATATAGCTTGACGTATCCAGAACAGGATCCAGGCAGGAATTAAAGTCACCCCCTATAAGAATGCTTTGCCATCCTCCTGACACCTTCAAGAATATGTCTTGAACAAATGACTCATCTTCATAATTGGGAGCATAAAAATTTAAGAGAATACAGGGTTCTGAGTAAATCTGACAATTCACTAAAATGTATCAACAACGGTTTCTCCAATTGTGAAAGGGGTGTTCTTATTTATCAAAATGTCCACTCCCCTGGCTTTAGAGTTAAAGAATGAGGATATTACATGCCCTATCCAATCCTTTATCAATTGTTTATGTTCAAGGGGTATCAGATGGGTTTCCTGTATAAAGGCAATGTCTATTTTCAGTTTTTTCAAATGTGTTATGACTCTCTTTCGTTTAACAGGTCCATTAAACCCATTCACATTAAAGATCACAACTTTGTGATCTTTAATATTGGCCAATCTGTTCATCAATAGCAAATAATTGTACAGAAATATTGCCCCTTCCATAAAACAAATGTGTCGCTTACAACCAAGTCGTGTAAAGTAAAGCACTGACCATATGAAAAAACAATGAGAGACAAAACAAAAACAAAAAAGAGCAATAACATCCCTCCCTTCCCACCCCGCCTTGTGCCTCCTTGAACCTGGCACATAGCATCCCGTATTCATCTCGTAAGGAGCTACTTGGCAAATACTGTTACTTGAATATGTTCCCACTAGCCCCCTCTCCGCTACATTATAGTAACATGAACTTTATGGAGCCGCGATATAAACCAATTAAAGTAGTGGAAATATGAACTGTATCAACGCCCATGCTAGGTCAACATGGCAGCAGTTCACAGTGCCATTGTAATATAGTGTATATAGAACAGAATGGAGAGGGGCCCCATGCTGCGAGCAGCTAGTTAGTTGCTTTGAACAAATAGTTGCTTCACCTCGGCGCAACCGTGAGTTAAATGAAGAATGTCAGTATATAAATCTACCCCCCTTCTCATACATTATTCCTTTCCAGGGACTTCGCCACCTACTTCGGGTCCGCGAAGATCTTGGGCGCTTCGCCGTCTCGGGGGTAAGCATAGAGCCTGGCCGGGTATCGCAGTGAGTGTTTTATTCCTTCATCACGCAGGGCCTGTTGCACTTCTCTGAAGGCACAGCGCTGAGCAATGACCTTGCTGGTGTAATCCGGGATGATAAAGACCTTGCCTCCCTTGTATTCCATGGACTGTTGTCTGCCGAGGCGAAGAATCAACTCCTTCTCCTGAAAGTGATGGATGCGCGCCAGGATGGTATGCGGTCTGGCGCCGGCAGCCGGCATCGGCTGGAGAGAGCGGTGCGCCCGGTCGATTTTGACTAGATGCGGAAAGTGTTTATCACAAGCAGTTTAGGGATAAATCTGGAGACTAATTCAGTGGGTCTACCTTCCTCCTCACCCTCTTATAACCCCACAATTTTGATGTTGTGCCTCCGGGAGCGGGCCTCCAGGTCAAGCACTTTGGTATGAAGCTAAGTGTTGTGTCCTGCTGGAAAGGACAGGTATGCCAACCATATTTTATACGGGAGGGGAAATTCTGCAGCATTGCATCATGTGTAAAGTAGTTTTTTGTCACTTGCGTGCTGAAAGGTGTAGGTCCTGGGGGCTTGTGACAGGTGTGTCGGCCAGGTACTTGTTTCCCCTTTCTTCTAGATCAGGTCGTTTTCTCTGCAACTGTAGCATCAGATGTTGGCGTCGTGCTGTTTCTGTGGAGCTCGCCTTCTGATGACTGTGACTCAGGGTTGGTGATCAGTTTCTTCAGCCAGGCTTTCCAAACACATATGCCGCGTTTCCACTGCAGCGTAGCCTGCTCAATAAAAACAATGGAAAAGTTGATCGCCTTGTTCCTCCCTGCTCCATCAAGCTCCCTCTGCACGTCTTCCTCCCCAAGAATGCAGAGGAACGTCTCCACCTCCTTGTTCGCCCAAGCAAGCGTTTAACGCGACATGTTCACTGTAAAGAATAATACCTCGAGGCTACTGTTTGTTTGTTTTTATCCCCACGTCGCCCGGAAGTGACGGTTCTGTCGACCAATCAACGGAGGGGGTGTGTAGCTCGAATTTTCCGGCACCCTTTCAGGCGTCTCAATACCCCAACCGAGGAGTACTGAAGACGAGGGCAAAATGAGTACGGCTCAGTCCGGGTCACGCCCAATTTTGGCAGTGGAAACGCAATCCTGGTCTCTCTTCTTGCAAGCATGCTGCACCATGTCTGTGTTGCGAAGCATCGCAGGTGAGTGTGACTGGTCGATGGGCGTTGTAGAATGACAAGACAGGTGGGCTTGATGAGTGTTTTTTCAAAGTGTCATATTCGTCCTGGTGTAACTTCAGCATGGCTTTACACTGTATCTTGGCATTTAAGCCGTCTTAGTGGAGCTCAAAGTTCAATGAAGTTTTAAATCTTCCCAAGAAAATTGACCATGCCAAGGAAGTACTGGGGTGCTTTGACACCTTCAGGGGCTGGCATTGCTTTGGTCTTGGATTGATCTGCTTTCAGGCCATCGCTTGGGAACACGGGACTGACATAACTAACTCAACTTAGCGGTCGAGCACCAAACCATCAGGTTTATGTCATGCTATGCCGCATCGCGGCCTCAGACGACTATCACATGAACAATATCTGCTCCATTGAGTGCTTGAACACCTCGCTGGCTGCAGTTTTTCCAAATGTCATCATGAGGCATCTAACGGCCAAAGGGTGTGCTGAAAGTTGCTAGCAGTGATGACTAACTGTCCAAGGGAATCTGCCAGGAAGAGCTCTTGGTGTCTAAGACTGAAAACACAGTTGCATTGGACATTTGAGATGCAACCCTACGAGTCACGACAGTACGCATAGGGTGTCAGGGACGCATTGAGATCCCTGGGATCAATGTAGCTTTTTGTTTGTTGCCACCATGGATAATACCCATCCAGTTGGTATTATCCAAGTGATGACGCCAAGGTCCTTCATCCACGTTCTTCCCCTTCGGATACCATGTTAAATATCAATGTATGGAGTGAATACTTTGTAATAAATAGTATTTATGAAAACATAAGGCGAACTCATAGATCAAAGTCACATTACGGCTCATATGCAGTAGCAAGGAGTATATTCAAATGGCATATTGTGAATGCTCTTCAGATAGTAATGTATGGGTATAGCTACTATAATAATATATGTGTATCAAAGGCGTTGGCACTGTGTCTTTGAAAAGGATTAATTTATTAGCAAACCATGTATTATCCCAGAAGCATTCAGAGGCAAAGTGCACATGTGCGCCAAAGATTTCTTAAAGGTGTTTTGAAAAACGTTCTCGTTGAATTGTGTTGGGAATTTATTATGATTTTTCCTTCACTGACTGTGAGTCAGCAGTATGCATATAACATATCTGGCTATAATGGAATTTGGATTACATTTATATTGCTTTTCTAGCCTCAGCGGCCACTCAAAGCACTTTAGAGTGAAGGTCTCCCGTTCACCTATTCCTGCTCAGTCACAAGCCAGCAGCGGCTGGGGAGGTTGTCAGAAGCCCATCGGCATTAGGAGGAACAAGTTTGTAAGTATGAAAATAAACATTTGGCCTAGTGTGCAATATAAATACGGGGAATATTTATTAACTTTTGTTTGAAATCAAGGAAACAAGCAAAGCTAGAATGCTTTCCTTGATTTCTGACTGGTAGATACATCTTTGTGTCTGCTCCTGGGTGTGTAGTAGAGTGTGTCAAGTTCAACCGATAGCAGAGTTCGAGCTGCATTGTCAGCTGTAATGGCAATCAGGTGTGGCTGTGGATCGTGTCTTCATTTCAGTGACAAAATACAGAACAGGCTACAACCGAGGATCCAGACGGTGTGCATCAGACAGTAAACAGTACAAAACAGAAACTTATCTTGGTTCTGTTGACAAGTTATTTTGAACGCTTTCACTGTTGGTTCACTCGGCAGCCCTTTGGATTTGCATTACAGTGTTACATCATCACAGTGTTGGGCCGTTGATTCTGGATAAGAAGTGTGATAGATTTCACTGGAAGTTTTAAAAAGACACCCTCTGATGTGGCTTCAACATGCCGACAAGCTGTTCTTCAACTTCTCAACCTTACTACTAAACTGAACAGCCCCCCCCCATCTAGGATACACGAGGCCAAAACTGCCTCTGAGGGACGCTTTCAGGGCTCCAGTGGGTCTGTCTGTGCCAGGGCCGAAGGGGGACACACTCTGAGACCGGGAGTTACATGATACAGGCCCAACCCAACTGGGGGGAGCGGGTATGGGGGCTTTTTCCCCGTGAACAATGAAACCCTGTACTTGACACAGCTGTATTGCCTCCAAAAAACAATTGAAAAATCAACTAAAGATCCCAAGAGGACTCTGGGGTCTTCATATTATAGCATATCTTTTCCTACATTTCTCCATATGTTGCAATCGTAACATTTGTCCAGTAATTTCCTGCAATATTACAACTTGCTAATTTACTCCCCTCTGAAAACTTGGAGTTTGTTGCGAGGTTAACAGTTTGCGACTGCTTGCATGTGTTTGTATGAGGGAGACAGTGAGTGAGAGGCACAGCAAGGAACTGATAACTGCCCGCACTGATTAGTGCGGGCAGTAAGAAAAAACGTTAACGGCCCACCAGGAATTCTCCCGACTCTCCCTCCGCCACTGGTCTGTGCTGACGGCACGATGGGTAAGGGTCGGCAGACCACCGAAAGCAGTTCCCTAATAAAGGAGAGGTTCCTAAACACTGTGCTGCCCCGTGAGTCTAGGTGGGCATGGATTCTGTGGGACTTTATAAGTAATCCTGACGTATAATACTAGTATAATTGATAGCCTATTTTGCTAAATAGTTTGTCAGGAATAAGTGCCCATCCTTCATACCGTTTATGTGTTTAGAAAGCTATTTGGTGGAACTGTTTACGTTCATTCCCTACATTCAAATGAGGAAATGAATATGTTTGTGTGTGTGTATGAATGTATGTGTGTGTGTGTGCGTGCGTGCGTGCGTGCGTGCGTGTGTGCGTGTGTGTGAGGGGGGGTGCGTGCGTGCGTGTGTGTGTGTGTGTGTGTGTGTGTGTGCGTGCGTGCGTGTGTGCGTGCGTGCGTGTGTCCGTGTGTTTGAGGGGGGGTGAAAGGCATGAATACAAAAAGAAGATAGAGGAGTGTTGGGAGATGGAGGGATGGACAGAGGGAGATGGAGGGATAGAGATGAGTGAGGGGAGAGATGAGTGAGTGAGGGGGGAGAGTTGATGGAGAGATGGAGCGGGAGAGAGTGCCCCACGTGTGAGACTCAATAAGTCGACGTGTGGAGACGAGACAAGCCTGCCTCTGTACAGCCAACCACCGTGGTTGACGTTGACAAATTTACATTTACAGAACAAAACTCATCCTATATGTATGTGTGTGTGTATATATATACTGTATATATACAGCGCCCTCCATAATTATTGGCACCCCTGGTTAAGGGGTGCCCCTGGTTAAGGATTCCCCTGTCAGAGGAATCGTCAAGAAGTTTAAAACAACTGGAACAGTGGTAAACAAGCCTGGACGAGGACGCAACTTCATTTTGCCACCACAGTGAGGAGGCTGGCAAGAGAAATAAAAAAATCTCCAAAGCTCACTGTCACAGAATTGCAAGGAATGGTAGCCTCTTGGGGTCACAAAGTCTCCAAAACAACCATCAGGCACTATCTACATGCCAACAGGCTGTTTGGGAGGCATGCACGGAAAAAAACTTTTCTCAGTCAAAATCACAAACGCAAACGCCTGGAGTTCACTAAGCGGTACATGACCTTCGATTGGGACCGTGTGCTTTGGTCAGATGAGACAAAGATAGAGCTTTTTGGCAACAAAAGCTCTAAGTCGGTCTGGCGGAACACAAAAGATGAGTATGCAGAAAAGCACCTCATGCCCACTGTGAAGTATGAGGGAGGATCTGTGATGCTGTGGGGCTGTTTCTCTTCCAAAGGCCCTGGGAACCTTGTTAGGGTGCATGGCATCATGAACGCGTTGAAATACCAGGACATTTTAAATCAAAATCTGGTGGCCTCTTCCCGAAAGCTGAAGATGGGTCGTCACTGGGTCTTTCAGCAAGATAATGACCCTAAACATACGGCCAAATCTCCCAGAAATGGTTCACCAGACACAGAATCAAGCTCCTCCCTTGGCGATCTCAGTCCCCAGACCTCAACCCCATTGAAAACCTGTGGGGTGAGCTGAAGAGGAGAGTGCAGAAGAGAGGACCCAGGTCGCTGGATGATTTAGAGAGATTGTGCAAAGAGGAATGGTCGAAGACCCCTTTTTTCTGTTTTCTCCCATCTTGTGAAACATTATAGGAGAAGATTAGGTGCTGTTTTGTTGGCAAAGGGGGATTGTACAAAGTATTAACATCAGGGGTGCTAATAATTGTGGCACACATGATTTGATGTTAAATAATTATTTCTTAATGTGGGATTTTTTTCCTACTGAATAAATGCACTTGAATTAATGGCTGGATTTCACACTTTCTTTCATTGTGGTCCTATATTATTTAAAAAAAAAGAAGTATTTATTAGAAGCTAAAGAACACATCTTAACCAGGGGTGCCAATAATTATGGAGGGCACTGTATGTATGTATACATATATTTACATATATCAGAAGACCATTAGTATAGTTAAGAAAATTATAGTCGTTCTTGTCTTTTGTGTTTACCATGAATCCATTTCCCTCCCTTGCGCACACACGTGCACACGGTCACATACATGCACAAACACTCACACACACAAACACGTGTGTGTGAGTGACCCCCCCTCTGTACCAACAGCTTGGATGCTCTGCAGTGGGAATCTCACAGGCAGGCTGCCACGGCCCGTTGGATTGACAGCTGCCCAGCAGGACCACAGTCACACCCAATGTAAACCCACACCAGGACTCCCGGTTTGTATCAGACCTCCTTTACCAGTCCACTGAGGAAAGACCACAACGTAAACAAGCACAGTCTAATGTCCATACATAATACTAAATGTTATATTTCAAGTGTGACACCGATGTAAAAGATTTATTGTAATTAATGTATTGGGATCAGTGATTGAGTTTGCTTCGATAAATTATCTATCGGTACGGTAGTACTACTTGTTGGTTAGTTTCTCTCTCTATGCAAAACCATCTGAATTTTATTATAGAAATACATTTATTCTTTTTTATTATCTTTTTTATTATCATTATTGATCAATTATCAATAATGCTTTCTCAGCTTGCTCTTTTTCTTAGACAGGGATCTCTGATCAGCAAAGCATAACTGCTAATTACTACACACATGGCCCTGGACTGGACAGTCAACACTACCAGAGAATAGCTGCAATTTGCCATACGGCTGAATCGAGGAAATAACGCCAGGAGGCGTCTAGTAATATAGTAAGCACAACAGCCTCAGTGTGTAGATCGCGCATTATGAGGTGTGATCTGTCTGCCCATCCTGAGACCAGATTGATTGCCACAAGTACCGTAGCAGCATTCAAATGATTACTTCTAACATTTAACACGGCAAGGGGGATAGAAAAAAGAAAAGAAAGGGTGGAACAGAGAGGGACAGACCACAGCGTAGAATAGCCCTGGCAACTTGCGCAGCTAAATACGGAACAATAAGCTACATGTTCTCCAGCAAAGCACCAGGTCGGACAATCATCATCGAGACTTTCAACAACATTACTTTTATCAACTACGGTCAGCTAGTATGCCATGTTTGCACGTCCCGAAAAAAAATACTGAATATCTAAAGAGAAAGCTTATATATGTTGTAATGTTAGTCGTTGCTTTCGTCTATAATAAAAAAAACATATGGTCAAAAGGCCACCTTTACCGTCTTAAAATAGAAACGGGCTCTGCGGGATGGTTTCCTGTACATCTGTAGGTTCCAAGCTTGGGCAAGGTTACGAACACAAAACACAGGTAACACAGAACCGTGGACACCTGCTACAGGAGCATATGGACAAAGCAGGTTGTGACGAGATGAGACCCGACAGCCTATGACATCCCTGGAACTCCACCTGTGAAGGGGTCAGCCAATAGGAACAGGGACATCTGTGGACGCAACGAAAAGCCAAGCATCAGCTTATATCTCTTGGTCCCATACTGACTGAGCTCTTGATTCCAACGTTTAATGTAGTGAATGATAATTGTGGTTGCTATTACAGCAGGCTGTGCCAAGTCCAAATGAGGAAAGACGATATTAGATGGTGAATGTCGTTATCATTTAAAAATATCAAAAGGGTTATTTCGAAAATGACACATTCAGCCTACAGCTGGGTTACGCTGTCCTCAAAATCTGCACGCATTGAAATGGGCTGAGTCAGAGTGTGTGAGCATGCGACGGGGACCTGCTATTGGCGGTTCATTGGATCCCTTCCTTGAGCAAGATGTCAGAAAGCCTACACCTGCTCCTGATGACCCGTATCGTTACTCATTGTCAGTTTAATACAAGCCCCCCCTTATAGTCACATGTTTAGGGCTTCAGGAGATGGGTTCAATCATCCTCTATCTTTCCCTTGCTGGGTAGTTGCTTCCCATGAAATGCTGGAGGGTAAACCCGGGCCTCTCCGGAAATTGAAAGGTTCTTTCATGTTTAGGATTCTATACCTGCAAATCCCCCCCACGCAGTCTCACTGAGATGTGACATGTATTCTGCTACGACCGTGCGGGTAGATTCTCAGTCGATTCTGAACTGGTAGAAGCCCTCAAGGGTCGTGATTGAATCATATTTTGAATGGAGTCCTATTTCCATGGCTTCCTATTGAATTTTGTTTAGCACCGATAGCAGCTCCATTGTTTTACTAGTACATTCGGAAATGTTACTAACTGTAATAATGGTGAATATTTTTTTTTTTTTGGCCTTGACACTAATGACACATAGGGGTCCTTAGGCTAGACGAGGTGAGGACCAATGATCAGGATCAATATGAGCTAGGGAAACAGATAATGCAGTGGTCAGACACACCAGAAGCAACAACACAGGACCCAATAGATTCCCTTAAAGATTCACTCCAGTGTACATTCGAGAATGTGATGGACCATGGGGTGTTGTGCGTGTGTGTGTGTGTGCGTGTGTGTGTGTGTGTGTGTGTGTGTGTGTGTGTGTGTTGTGTGGTGTGTGTGTGTGTGTGTTTGTGT
>OOFH01113966.1:0-17919 GCA_900323355.1 Merlangius merlangus | reverse complement strand
GTTACTCTGCGTTCACACCAAAAGCGAATTGAGCGACCAAATCACCGGAAGTCATTCACTTTCTATGGGCAACAGCGACCAAAGCGACCAGAGCGTCCAACGCTACCAGCGGCAAAAGTTGAGCGACCAGAGCGACCAAAAAAAGTTGAAAACGGCTGAACTTTATGCAAATTACTATGACGCGTATCAGCGGCCAAATACTGACAGCCAATCGGAAAGTAGACACACTCTGCTTGCGTGGATCCCGGGGAACACCGAATACCCAGCACTTTGGTTCCTACCTAATTTTTTGGTTCCTACTTCCTACTGACTGTACAAAATGTCGAACGAAAGATTAATCACTGCTGTAACTGGGCACCCGGTGTTGTACAATCTGAGCCTTTTTCACTTTCGAGATTGCAACAAAAAGGCTCTGGCCTGGGCGGAGGTGTCACGCGTGGTTGGTTGGTGTGGTGAGTTAGTTCATGAAACGTTTGAGATTATTGTAAAATAGGCGCGATACATGCCTGCTAACCGAGCCTTGTGGAGCCAGCCGGTCCCGTGCCCGTATGCAAATTAGTCATGTGCGCCAATGTCAATTTGTTTCAGTGAGCTACGAATGAGTGCAGATCATGATTTGCAGATGCAGATCAGTAAAATATATTTTAACTAGCCTACTAAAGCACGCAACGTCTGGCTCCTTTAAATGCGTATGCAAATTTGAATTGTACGTCATGAGCGACTTGAGCGACCAAAGCGAACAGAAATATTCGCAGCGATTTTTTTATGAGCGACCAGAGCATCTTGGTCGCTCAATTCGCTTTTGGTGTGGACGCACAGTTACGCGCTCGGTGGGGATTGACGCAGGGCAGAGGACGCAGCCTTTCCGCTGCTGATCCCAGCCACTCTAATCAATGAAACCATCCCCGCCGAGCGTGCTGCGGAACGTCGGCCTGATTCCACCGGACGCGTTACGGCTGCGGCACGTGTTGGCTGCCGTCACCGCAGCAGATAGCTTCCACTCTAATCAATGAGACCATTTCCACCGGGCGCGGCTGCGGAACGTCTCAAGGCCTGTCGGTACCGATCCATTTGCACGACACTTCTTTTTGTCGTGTCGCATAGATGTCGCACTGCCTCCCCACGTTGGTTGTGTGTGGGCGTTCCTCAAGTTTACGCTATGGGCGTGATTTTAAGCCATTTTTTGTAGTACGGCGTCTAGAACCAGCGAAAGGACTTCCCACCGTTGCCCCTGTGCTCTACTCCTATTGGATAGCCGCCTCGCGTTCAACGGATTCATTTGCATGAAGCTGGGCTTCGGCCAGCTTTGTGCAAATGAATCCACGCTATGAGTCGCGCTACATTATTTCAAATGCAGCGCTGCCTTCCCAGAATGCTTTGCGGGTGCGTTAAAGTCGCTTGACGTCACCCATAGGACTAGAGTGGAATGCGACACGACTAAAAGAAGTGTCGTGCAAGTGGATCGCCAGCGTGAACCCACCGGAGGTGTTACGGCCACGGCACGTCTTGGCCGCGGTCACCGCAGCAGATAGCTTCCACTCTAATCAATGAGACCATTTCCACCGGGCGCGCGGCGGAACGTCTCAGCAGCGTCCCAGGAGCGGCTCATCGTGCCGCAGCGCTATCGTTCAGTAGCGTTCTATTTTTGACGCAAGCCGTTGCTGAACCGCGTCAATTTCAACAGAGCAGATCGAGCCGGGCAGGAAGTGAAAAAGTAAAAGCCATAGAGCATCTGGTCAATTTTCAAAATAAACACAATACTCAACTTATGTAGTCTAGAACAACTTCACATCAACATTATTACGTCATGACCGGTGACCCCAGGTCATTAGTCAATCAATCAAAGGGTCTCAGAGGGTCGGCAACATGGACAACGAGACTCATTGTCGAAGTTCAGCAACATGAAGTCATTTATGTACCAAATCATCCTTTTTATAAGGACAATGGCCAGAAGGACAAAGCGGGGCATTTAATTGCAGTAGTTTTGGGAGTGGGAGGAGTACATTAGGTTTAGGATTATCGCGTGATCTCGCGTGAATACGGCTGGCTCGGAAGGCAGCGCTGCGCTGCCGTAAGGCCCCGTGCCCCCTACCTCCGTCAGTTGTCCGTTGCCCATTGACTTTGAATGGGGACGGACGCGCAATGCATTGTGGATCCGTCCGTTCAGTTGGAGCGTTCGCCACCGTCAGAAAGTTGAAAAATGTTCAACTTTTTCGGCAGCGACAGATCCGTCATCCAATCAGATCGCGTATGCTCGGGCTTGGCTGACGTATGCCTCTGCAAAGACTACTCCCCCATCCGTCAGCCACGCCTTCCGTCATCCGTTGACTGACGGTGCAGTAGGCACGAGGCGTAAGGCCCCGTGCCCACTACCTCCGTCAGTTGTCCGTTGCCCATTGACTTTGAATGGGGACGGACGCGCAATGCATTGTGGATCCGTCCGTTCAGTTGGAGCGTTCGCCACCGTCAGAAAGTTGAAAAATGTTCAACTTTTTCGGCAGCGACGGATCCGTCATCCAATCAGATCGTGTATGCTCGGGCTTGGCTGACGTATGCCTCTGCAAAGACTACTCCCCCATCCGTCAGCCACGCCTTCCGTCATCCGTTGACTGACGGTGCAGTGGGCACGAGGCGTAACGCGTCCGTTGAAAATGCACGCAGGGCAAAAGTCGCAGCCGTTCCGCGGCCCAGCCGTGCCGCAGCCGTAACGCGACCGGTAGGGGTCCCGGGGTCAGGAGCGGCTCACCGCGCCACAGCGCTTTCATTCCGTAGCATTCTATTTTTGACGCAAGCCGTTGCTGAACCGCGTCAATTTCAACAGAGCAGATCGAGCCGGACAGAAAGTGAAAAAGTAAAAGCCATAGAGCATCCGGTCAATTTTTAGGATTATCGCGTGATCTTGCGTGAATACGGCTGGCTCGCACGGCAGCGTCACGCTGTCATTACGCGCCCGGTGGGGATTGACACAGGGCAGAAGTCGCAGCCGTTCCGCGGCCCAGCCGTGCCGCAGCCGTAACGCGTCCGGTGGAATCCCGGTGTCAGACTGTTGCGGGATGTTAGTTCTGTTTCATGCTCTTCCGTTTGTTTCTGTATTTGTCGCGCATGTGTAGACGTAAAGCAGGGTGAGAATGACGTAAACAACTGCCGTAAAGAAAACTGACAATAGGGACGATGGAGGGAAATATCTATTGATAGGCATTTTTCTCTCGTCCCCTGATTATATATCGTCATATCGCACAGCCCTACTTGTATATGCAAAGCTCATATCCCTTTTTTCAGATGTCTTACAAAAACGTACACGAACCTCGAGGATCTGTGGCACATGGTGTCTTAGAGGCGTGGGAGCTGGAAGGCATTGAGGTGAAAAAACACACCCTTATCTCATTGTTGCAAAAAAGCAGTGGAATGCAGCTGGAATCTGATTACAATGGTGGTCCACGGCCTTGGCTACAGGAAGGGGATTTAGGTGGTGTTTCATGCGTTCTTGCTGACAAAAGGCCGCTGATGTGTATGCAGAGCATTGGGGTTTTGTGTCCAGGACCAGGAGGATGACTACACTATGGGAACGTCTGTTGCTCTCCAAAAACAATTCGCTTTAGCATTAGCAGATGTGTTATAATGAGAACACTATTTATTATTTTAGATCATTTCTCTAGGCAGTGCCTGTTATTGCGAAGAAAAGGAAATGCACATGGCTGCTTTTATTAGTTGGTTTTACAAAATAATCTCTTGAAGGTTAACTGAAAAACGTGTGTTTAATTGGCTTCTACTGTGCAACATTCCATGTGTTGGGTCATAAGCCTCTTTCTGCTCCTGCAACCTCTGGCTACACTGCTAGGTGATAAAGAAGAATTCCATTATTTTGAGCAGTGGTCATTGTATTGGCCCTGTTTCCAGTTGTTATGTAACCTAATGCAGCAGCTTATTCACATGTGGACAAGAAAGCACACAGCTCAGAAAGAAGATGAACATAACTTATTATCAATACTGCATATCATGTTGGATGCTACAATGACAATACAATAATATATATTCTTGTAGGTGCATGGTACTTCTTGATGTCATTGACGTCTTTGATTAAAAAATATATTTCTGGGATATTCTAGACCAATTGTTGTCCAAGGCAAGGATCGTATTATGTTGCCCTTTGCCAAAATTCCCTGTTAAGATTCTCCAGTAAGAAATATTAACCCAGTGGTCCATTATTCCTGTCCATGCAGGCGTTTTTTCTTTTTGTGTGACATTGTCTTCAGCTACCTCCCTGGGTGTGCCGGTAGTATCACAGCATTGCAGCCTCTCATTGACAAACCAGTTGGAGTACATGTAGCCATTGACAAGACGGGGCGGCCCCATTCTGAACTGGAATACAAGACATCAACATGTAGGGACTGGAGCCAAGTGATTGGCTGTTGCCTTTCTTGCATTAAAGGGCTGGAATCCTATACTGTATGGGTATACAGTGCGTTTTAAATGTATGTACAGATATTATTATGTACCTACTCATACTTGTTTGAGTTCTCACCGTAGCCTATTAACGTAGGAAATATGGTTTGGTGTAATAGCTTAATCTGTTCTTCTAAACCACCGCAATCACATGGTCTGTTTTAAGTGTGTTTTGGAGTTTCCTCAATGCTATCTTGTTTCCAATGCTACTGGAAAGGTTTTTTATTGAGCTACACTGTTGCTCAAAACAGGGAAAAGAATCCTTCTGGAATGCACTCAATGCAATCTTTCCTGCCTTTATTTAATGTTTTTGTATCTTTAATTGTACACAATTAGTTTTCACAGTCTCTTCTCTCAACGCAGACTTGCATAACATTTAGGACAACGCCCTATTTCATCAGTATTGAAAATTATGTTCTGACAGTCTTCCCTTAAGCAGGCACGGATCAAAAGCTTGTCGTATCTGTATATTGCTTGCTCCTACTGACATATGGGACATATCATTGACACAGGGCAGGGAGTCGTATAATAGCCTAAAGCGTCCTCAGTGGTAAACATCACATGCTAATATCAGATTTCACACTGCAGTATGTGATTAGACTAGCGGAGTATTGAGAGGAACGCATGTGCCAGCCAAAGGCTATCATGTCCCCTTTTGAAATGCCCAATGTCTCCACGGAGACGGAAACAGCCTCAAAGAAGGTTGCTGGGATGTTCTGTCCCACTGCTCCCATTTCCTGCTAGTCATTTCCTCAGGGCTGGTGGTCGCCCCGGCCTATCAGTGGAGGAAAGATGCATGGTTTGATCCTGAGTGAGCCTGCATCCTTCTGCCACATCAGCTCCACTGACGCTCAAATTATAGAACAGGTATATACTGTAACTGTACAGGGATAACCAATCCTTACCACACCGGACCGGAGCAGACATGCGGTCTGCTGGGGAGCTGCACCTGGGGCAGGCCACTGAGCCACGTGATCCGTAGGTTGACATCAGAATCTGTTCAATAGATCAAAGGGCTTCTCTTTTCTGACAACCTCTTGTTTGTTGGGATCCTGTTGGTTATATCTGCATGATTTTTTCTTGGATTGTTTTGCGGCAATGTGTTTGCCAAATGCTCCTTTGGATTTGTCATGGCGACTAGCCACCAACACACTTGGGAACAAGCAGGGACTCGTCATTCAGCCTTGCGCAAACACCTTTATTATTTGCTGGAATATTGTTCATTTTTGGTGGTTTAAGCTAGGCAGACTATAATGTGTACTCTGTGGAAATATTGCTTCCATGTCCAGCCTGTCAACTGGAAACCTTATCTTCTTTACAGGGTTGACAAACCCGTATCTAAATCTTTACGTGACTTAGTGTGTATGCCTCAGCGATTTACAATCACCACACCCTTGTCATTGCCTCCATTTGCAGCCCAACCCTCCTCTTAAAACCTTTGTTTTTTTATTAATTTTAATTTCCAGTACAAGCCTAGCTTGGCCAATGTTAGAATTACGGGGAAAGAAGTGAATGGGGCAATGATAAATCAAACCTGATGGAATTCTCCTTCAAAGATTGATTAATTTTTATCCTAGCAGTTGAACAACAATCTAAAAAATTACTACGATATTTCTCTATATCACTGGGCCTGTTTCCTATGAACTTGTAGTCCATCTGTACATGTGATGAATTGCACAGCACATGCAATGGAAAATTAGTCTGGCAGAGGGCCATGCTTCTACGGAATTCTAGTGGGATGTTTTCACAAGTCCATTGTACATTGAAGACACTAAGGTTTTCACAGTGTAACCGAAACTTTGTTTCGTGTATAAAAACAGTATTGAGTATTGTCTTGGGCAAAATGTCTCAGTGTAGTTTTGCATGCCATTATCTAGCTAATGAGTTGCTGGTTACAGTAGATTGCAAACAAGATCTCTTGCACTTAATCTCCTTAAAAGAAAAAATATCATCCTTGGAAAATCATCTTAAATCAATATGCTATCTCTCAGTAGTAGCAGGAACCGTATCTATGCTTTTTTTATAAGGTTCAAATTGAGTGTCTGTAGATCTACATGATCTTGAACAAAACACGGCACTTTCGGCTACACTAAACAGCCTGTGAGATGTTTCTATGTGAACCAAATATTAATGTAATGAAGCAGTATTGAAAAACACACATTTTACCCAAATCTTTGCCATTGTGTTGTTCATGATCTAATACAAATATAAATGTGCAATGAATAGTATTTCTATTCCATCTATTCCATCCATCACATTTCAGTTATTGAATCCAGAAAGTAATTGACCATGCTATAATAGAATTAAAAAAAGGGGGATTAAGAAATTTATATTTGAAAATATTTATTTGAACATATGTTGTTGCGCTATTGTAATTATTGGGGAGGGAAATGCTTTGTATGCGTCATAAGACCAGCCTTTGCATCAGTGATGGTGATTGGTTCCTGGCAGTGGCTGGCGATTACAGAAGCGTATGATAGATAATTTGAGCCTTCCCTGTTGCACATCGAGCAGCGCATGGTGTGACTGGCGCTCAGCCCTCAAGAATATTCTTTTGAGTAATCTTCCATATGCCACATGCATGTACTAAACAGATGGCTGCAGGTGATTAAGTGGATTTTTCTTAATAACTATGGTTCTATGTGTTTTGAATGATGATGCTTCACTGCATTATATTTTATATATTTAATGTTTTTATTTTAATGATTTATAAAGGAGTTTTCAGAGTTATGTTCTAAAAGCAGCCATTAGGAAAGGCTTTTCAAACAGCTGCAGCTAATGTGATTGATCATTGCTGCTGTTGTGAAGCCTTGGTTATTCACACCATAGAAGGCATATTGGAGTACGTTAACGGAACCCAATCGATTTTTTTGTCTTTTTTGTTTTTACATTCCTTCCCTGTTGCTAAGCAACCTTTCCATGTTGGTAAACTAGGCCTGCAGACCTGTGTAACTGGGCAGAAAAGTCTAGTCCAAGTGTCTGATACAGTCATGAGTCATGGCTTACACCCCGCTGACCACAAAATGTGTTAGCTCAACTAGCCTAAAATGCAGCGGGCCATGTGGAAAGGCTGGTTCAGACATTGAGTCAAATCTGTTCTCGTAAGAATAGGGCATTTCAAAGGGAGTTGAACATCTGTTTTCCTCAACATAAACAATTCTTTCATGCTTTTGTAGATCATTCTAAGCAAACCAAATAGCTTTTAAAAAATGTAAAATGTCTCATGATTGATTTAATATCGGATCCTTTTTTTCGTCGTATAGCAGGATTATTCATTCTGGTAAGCTGAATTTGTTGCAAGGAGGGGGATCTAAAGTGTAGGTGGACCCACTGTTTCAGCTCCAAGTGGAACGCTGAGATTTAAAAAAGATACATTTGTGCCAAGAGTTCTAGGATGGAGGGTAGGTTGTGTTATCCCTATGGCTATGACCCACGGCAACTTTGTGAAACTTTTTCTAGTACAATCCTTGTTTATGAGCCTTATAATGGGCGATGGTGTATAGGAAATATGCCACACACACTTGGGCAGCGTCCGATAAGCTTAACCCTCTGGACAAGGCCGTGAACATCATCCGCTGCACGATTTGGTAAAAAAGTCATATTGCGATTATTGTGGACAATATTGCGAAATTAGCGATTGCAATATATTAAACAAATGGTGTCATGATGAGTCTACTTGCTTGGTTATCAAGGAAAATGCACACAGATTACTGATAATTTTATTAACGTTTTTTTCTCAACTCAAACGTTCAAACTTAAACTAGCATAAAAAATACAAAAACTAAAAAATGTGTACAGTACTGTTGTCAAAATAACAATATTTTACAAAAATAAGTAATAAAAATATAGCTTTTCTCAAAATAAAGACATTTCTGCTGTGCAAACTAGGTTTTCTCAATAGTACAACAAAATAAAATAAATAGAATAAAAAAAAAAACATGAAATATATATACTGTATAATATGTTTTTTTATTAAATCGCAGCCTTTTGTGGTTACACAATCGCAAAGGCTGATATCGTGATTTCAACTAATTGTGCAGCACTACTCATAACATACGGTGGCGTTATGCTTCAAGTTACCAAGAAGCTTTACCCTCTCTTGGATGCAGGCAGACAAATTAACAGCTGGCAAAACTGAGCTCATAAACCACTGCATAGACAGAGCTCCACACATCCAGGCATACCTCGGTGCTGGTGTCCCTCGGTCGTGACCTTTAGTTCCTCGGAAAAGGTTTTTTCACAAACTGCTTGGCAGAGACTGGCTACATTTTTTTTTGTTTTAGTCCTGGTTTCTCTAAATGATGGTATTATTTTACTAACAGAATAGCATAGTTTACTTTATTGACTGTCATATAATAATAATAATAATAATAATAATAATAATAATAATAATAAGACGTATAACCATGTTTAATTAGTATTTTGAAAAGGGTTTTAGTTCAACTTTTCTAGTCTCCCTGATTATTAACTTTATCATAGTATCAGATTGGCAAGGTAGAGCAGTTATAAAAACCAAATATGTTTGACTCTGACCCATCATCAATTATGAATGTATGTGCGTAAGCAAGTTGTAAGTTTGACTTTTTTTACAAAAGGAATATCATTTGTCAAAGAGTGTTTTTAAATTATTTATATTAAATAACTGCTGCGATATGGAGTATGAGGACTTTTAGGCCTGAATCTATTGTTTAAAGGATTTCTTAGTAGGTCCTTTTGTGTATTACCCTTGCTGAACCTGTAAAACAATCAACAGTGGAGAGGAGGGGGCAGATACCCTAGTCACAAAATGACACATTTTCTGTGTCAAACAAAAAAAGTTTATTCAGCAATAAGAAGCCGGTGTGTTCCCAAACTAGTCGGCGATTGCTAAAAATATTATTTCCATTTCATGTTGTCTTTTCAAACAAGCTGACGCACTTCCTAGACTTCTGATTGAAAGAAGTCTGCAGCTTTTCAGCATAAGTCTGATGTGTCAATGGCATGCTGTCGCTATCCCGTTCTGTATCACTTGTAGCAACTTGAACTTGCAAAGATGTTCTTTAATATATTTTCTCATGATCAGTAATGGCGCGGCGCCAACGAGCGGTACGGTTAGGTGCGATTAGATGCGGTACGATTCACGTTTCCAAAACCAAAAAAGGATGGGGTCCCAAAATAAGCGCACTGAGCCGAGATTAGCCGTATCTATTTTCTGGTACTCATCCGTTGGGGTACCAAGCGGTCTGAGAGGGTGCCAAAAAGATGGAGCTACACACGCCGTCTGTTGATTGGTCAACAGAATCCTCACTTCCATGTGACAGGGGATTGAAAACAATAAACACAGTACCCGCAAGGTATTTCTGGACAACGTCGAAAGCTTTCTTTAATGAAGAAAATGTCTTGCAAAAGTCTGTCGTCCTTCTTGGACACCCTACATTTTTGCTCTTGGTTTAATGAGTTGCGTTCTTCTTTTCTCATTGAATTTATTAGCAGGCTACACTTTGTCGGGCTCCTATGATGTCACGATGCTTACGTAGCTGCTGCAGCTATCGCCATCCGGCTTAAACCCCGCCATACCATAAGCGTACTGTCCGCGGTGTATAAGCGAGCCACACCTAACCGTAACGCACCTAATTGTACCGTACCTAACCGCACCGCTCGGTGGAAACACGCAATAACACAAACCACTGAATTCTGTGATCTGAAATGTCATTGTGATACCTAAAAAAACAAGGACATTTTGATTTTCAGAATCATGTGGCCAAAAAGGTCCAGAAACCATGTCATTTCGTGTTGAAAAAGTGAATAGGCTGTTCAACAGTTCTTCTATGAACACATTCACTCTTAACTAGCTTTAATTCAGAAGAACAGGCCATGACCAAACCTCCACATATAGGTAGAGCTTCCTGCTATGATTTTAAATTTCCCTCTAAACTTTCTATTTGCAGCAACCTCCTCTCACACTTGGCAACACATTTTGACCAACATGCCTACATCAAACTTAATCTCCTGGTCTCCAATTGGTTCTGGGAGTTGCTGTGGAAGTGAAGTGGCGCTTAATGGAGTTTTGTCATACCAGTTTACCAGTTTTTATTTTGTCTGCCAGTGCAGATAAATTTGTTAGTAATAGTTGTTTTTTACTTTTCATGTTGTTGTGTTTTTAACTATTTGTTTTGGTATGCTGTTGGTAATTGGGAAGAATTGCTTATATGGAATTAAGAAATATTAAGCTTTGAATATTTAATTTAATGCCTAATCCTCCACCTTCTTGTTCACTAATTTCTGGGTTAATAGCACATAAAGGGGCAGACAGTGAGTGATCTGTGTGAAAGCTCCCAGATGCCCTGAATCTGTTCCACTGGCTTCATTGTGGATGCTTGGTATATTCATGTGCATTATGCAAGCCTGAGCCTTTCGTCAAAAGAGACTGAATTTATATTATATACTATGTTTTGTGGAATATGCATGCAAGGGTAGTGTCGTAGACAAGGCATTAGCACCTTACAAATTGAAATAGTCTAATTAGTCACACGTGTATTTGCTACACACCAAACATAATGAGGATTTTTGCTTGACTTATATTTGAAAGCTTTGAGAAGGACACAAAACAATGTTTCGCAATGGCTAGAGGGTTATTTTGCTAACCTAATATTCTCTCTTCCCAACATAGATATGTTCAGACGAGTTGTACGACAGAGCAAATTCCGTCACGTCTTTGGTCAACCGGTGAAGAATGACCAATGCTACGATGATATCCGGGTGTCGCGGGTCACCTGGGACAGTGCCTTCTGTGCAGTCAACCCCAAATTTGTTGCCATAATTATTGAGGCCAGTGGTGGCGGAGCGTTCCTGGTTCTTCCTCTATCCAAGGTAAGTCTGGGGGATTGCCATGATGATGTGAGGGTGCTGTGAATGCTATGGAAAATTGTTGAGATACCAGTTTGAAAAGGGGTTGGAATCCATCCCTGACATGGTTAAGCCTCACTCTTAGACTAAGCCCAGAAAATTGTGATGGTCTCATTTTCGAAAATCTTAACATTGCTTAACCTGGAATGCGACCATGTAGGGTCACTGCATGTTCTAGCATGCTCTCAAACATCTGCCACGTACTACTTGCACTAGTCATCGCTTTTGCAACCCTGTTTGTGTTGAGAATTACACGTTGGCCATGTACCATAACAAAGAATTGCAGTTCTTTGCCTTGTTTCTTGTATTCATAACACATTTTAAAATTGTAGTGTACAGGGGTTTCTAGTTTCGCAGCTACAGTACATGGTATTGTTTTTCTAAAGGATCATACATGGATGGAATATGACAGATTGATTTTCAAAGTGATGCAACATTCCCTGATGGTCATTAAAGACAAAGTAAGCCAAACTAGTCCAGATGTGGGCCAGTGCCCATGTGTTGGAACACCCTACGTTGTGCCTCCAGCTACATACAAGAGCAAATGCCTTTTCTATGACTCTTTTTTTGTTTTTGTTTTCATACAGCTCTGAATCGTATCAGTCCCTACAAGCTCTCTAGGAGCATGTGCTCAATAGCAAGTTGAAGATAGTAATCAGTGGCAATATCAGATTATCCAGGTTGGAGTAACAGGGAGAAATGTTATGCTATCCTTTTGAGGCCGGGCATTGTGTTTTTTTCTTGATACTCCTTGGGATTAAGGTGTGCCTACAGATGGCGTGAGATGATTGTATTACCTACAGAGGGACATGCATGGTCCACCTAGGTTGCTGAACATAATCGTTCTATGTAATCTAAATGAGAAACTGAGTTTCTGAATGCAGATTAATTCTACTTCGCCAGGGAGCGGGTTTATGGACGTCTGAAAAAACCAACTGTCGTCAATTTATAGAGAATAAGAAATGTGATAATTGATTTAAAAAAGAAAGTTACTCTCAATGTGAAACAGTTATTGCTTAACAACACTATTAGGCGCCCAATGTTTCACTGATTGAAAGCCATGCTCCAGATCACAGGTCACATTCTAGGGAGGACTAGGGGGTATGGAGACGGGGGGGGCTTGTTTGTGCGAGAGACTAAAGACTCTGTACTACATTCAATTATCTGAACAGTAAATATTAAATAATCATACTACTATAATAGCAGGCCTGGCACACCAGTTACTCAAGTTAGTCATGGGAGCATGTGCCAAGCAGCATGCAACTCACGCACACACAGCACGCGCGAACGCATACATACACTGCAAGCACGCACATACACACCGTATACACACACCGCACGAACATACATGGAAACGCACGCATGCATGACCGCATGCAGGCACAGACGCATGTCAAGACAAAGGCAGCGACACATACATGGAAGCGCACAAACAGGCGTGCACACACATGCCGGCGCACACACCGCACGTCAAGACAAAGGCAGCAACACACTCGCCGAGGAGAGACGTTATGTTTTTATCATCAACACACACGCAGGTAAGAAAACACGCACGCACACACATCGCAGCGACACTCGCCCAGGTAAGACGTTATGTTTTTAAGCACAACGGCTCCGCCATCGACAACAGCGCAGATAAGAACATACACGCACGAGCACACACCGCAGCAAAACTCGCCAAGGTAAAACGTTATGTTTTTAAACGTAACGGCTCCGCAGTCGACAAACTCTCCCAGGTAAGACGTTCTGTCTATAGACAGTAGAAATTGCGATAAAAGAAGGAAAGAGACTTTTTCTCACCTCGATAAGCAAAGGCAGGTCGTTCCTTTTGTAATATAAAAAACGTTAAATTAAAATATCGCGCCGACTGGCATATCAACACACAAGTGACGTGATCTTAAAAAGACAGTATCCCTATAACGCAACGAAAACATGTCAATAACACAGTTTTGTGAATTATGTCTATAGAGTCCACCACAAAACTACACTTTGTTGCTCAAATGTAATATTATTCTCCTCCTTGAGCCTCCCGAAATGTCTTTACACTTTGTTGTTCAAACTTAATATTACCCTCCTCCTTGAGTCTCCGGAAATGTCTTGCGATTCCCCTTCCCCCCTGCGGACTGTTTTAATTGTTTTATTTTTCTTATGTTTTCTGAGTATGCTATGTGTGATTATATGCTACTGCTGCCTGTCTTGGCCAGGACACTGGAAGAGATGTTTAATCTCAATGATGATTATTATTTTCAACTAAGTAATAGTAGTTGCCTTGCATTTTAAAATGTCAATGCACTTTTCATCCCTGAATAACAGTGAAGCTATTTACTAATTGATTTGCATGCATACTATACTCATGTCTGATAGCTTTCAGGCTCCCACCGGATTTCCTGCTTAAAAAAAAAAAAAAATCAGGTTTGCGTTCGCGTGATCTGACACTAACCAAGATTTAAAACGTGTTCACACCAAAAGTGTTGGGACGCTGCGACTCCATACAAAGTCAATGTATAGACGCCTGTTGTCTGGAACGCATCTATACGTTGACTTTGTATGGAGTCGCGCGGCCCTGTCGCTTTTTGGTGTGAACACAGCTTGAGAGGCGCTTTCACTATGCTCTCTCTTCTTTTCACTCTAGCAGTCACTCCACGTGGGAATGTGTTTTGGGATGAGATTATTCGTTCCTGAGGGTCAAAATCGATTTTTAACATTTGGACCGTTAACATTTTTTCCCATTCAAATATAAAGTTTTTCACAAACCATAACTTTGTTTCCCGGGTAACGTCTGAGGGTTTGACTAATACAATAGGGCGATTATTTGTTTATCAACACGGCGGATGTGCACGCAGAATGATCACAAATAGAAGTGCCATGAAGTGATTTCAGTCGACTTGCAACCTATTAAAGCTATCGCCCAGTTATATGTAGACCTGCATGCTTTCATCTGGATTTTATGCAAATCAATACTTCGATACTATACCTGGAAAAATATTGATATTCTATGCCATTTTCGATATCTGGGGGAAAAAAGGTTTTTTCAGGAAAGAACGTAACTAGAGTATATCTCCAAAACTGCTAGGGCTATAATATTACATCTTGGTGCCAATAGAAAGATTGTTGTGCAAGTGAAATATTCAATGTGGATACTACTTTACGGCATAAGTCCAAGATTACATTTCCACCTGAAATAATTATCAGTCATTATCAGTTGGTATCACTGTCGTACTATGAGACACAAACAGGTAGATATCTTACCATTTTGACACTTGACACCTCTCTATTTAAAGTTCAGGGCAAATTTAATCGAATGACACCAAGCCAGACATTCGCAAATACACATATGGCCACTAGATTGCGCTGAAGAGCATGTGTTCTGATTGAAGGCAATTTACCTTTTTCCTAAGAAACCTTCTCTTAGTAATTTATTGTTAACACCATGTTAAGTTGCAAAATTTGGCCCCAACGCGGTTTAATGAGAATCAGATTCAACTTTGTGGACAAAAATCACAAAGGTAAAATTTCATTTTTGGTTGTTAAAAGAAAAGGGGAAGTTTCTTCCTAAGTTATTATTCACAAATTTTAGTCCCAGAATGATATGGTTTATAAACTTTAGATTGTGGGAATCAGTGGAGGCTCAGCTTTCATATAATATATTGTTTGTGCAGGTCCAATTTCGTGAAAAATATCGCTATTGCTGTGCATGTGCACAGTTATGAAACCCATAACCGTGTCCTTGCATTTGCATGACTTTAAATGATTCTTTTGACTTTCCTTGGTAATCTGCTTTAATCTAAAGTACTTCCAAACCGCACTCCTCCATCACTACTCCGTCTACCTTCTCTACCTAACCCGGTCGCGGTGGCGCTGCACTTGAGATGCTAGCTGTGTTGGCTAACCTTTAGCTAACACGTCACACAGAGCATTGAGACTAGTGCCGAATCACTGCCAGACACCGCGCTGCGAGTGAGTGACAGGAGGCGGGGCTATGTTCGCGCTGTAGCGCTGTGTGTCCGTTAACTCGCTGTCTGAGAGAAGAGAAGATAGCGCTGATCAATTAAAATCAAATCAAATATATCTATTTGGTGTGATTTTGCGTAAGAAAATGGTTGTTCTGCAGTTTTTAGAAACTCTTAAATAAATAGCCCTTTATATGAACAAACCCTAAAAAATACACTTGCCCTTTCGGGCAAACAGAAATCATCTCAACTTGCCCCAATATTATTTTTAGTTTCCCCGGGCAAGCGGGCAACTGTTTGTATCAACCCCTGTACGACTTGGCAATGGGAGGTAGTCTAGTCCACTCAGCTATGAGCCAGAGAGCTAACGTTATGCATTGTACATATTTATAATTCGAAATTCGTCCCAGTCTTTATACAACAGATACTCTAGGGCAGGGGTCTCAAACTCAACTTACCTGGGGGCCGTTGGAGGTAGAGTCTGGGTCAGGCCGGGCCGCATCAATTATTACACAGAAAAAAGGAGCACAACTGACCCAAACTAAGTTAATGATCTGTAATCGCTGCCAACAGGGGACATTTTATAGTGGCTGGTGGGAACCGGAACATTTTAGCGTCCTTTGGCTTTTGTCGGGACACACGCAACTCAAAATTGTGACTGTCCTGGCACAACCGAGACATCTGGTCACCCTACCACACCTGATAAAATAACGTGGCAAGCCACTCAGCAAAAATGTGTGTTTGACAACAACGCGCGGGGCGCACTAACACTAGACTTTTATGTCAAGTAGGGGGCCACAAAATATGATCCGCGGGCCTCAATTGGCCCCCGGGCCGCGAGTTTGAGACCCCTTCCCTAGGGTCTATAGCAGGGGTTCTCAACTGGTCTCACTCTGGGACCCACATTTTCCGATGGTCATCAAGTCGCGACCCACTTTTATAGTCCTTCAAACCAAGCAAATGTATTTTTTTAAAGGCTTTGAAAACTCAAGTCTTTAACATGAATATACTCTTTTTTTATTGAGCAAAGTGCATTTCAGAGCACCAGAGAACCATGGCAACTGCATACAGAAGTGAATGAAATAAGTATCAAACATGAAGTAACAAAATGGAGACCAACAAAATGAGATATTGGACTTCTATCTCTGCATTCAAAGCACATTCAGAAGAACCTTAGGAGGACCATGCAACAGCATGCAGACAAAAGTGAATATCAAATTGTACAATATAAAGACACACAAAACAAACAAGGTATTTTCACTGCATTCAGGCCACATTAATAAGAAACCATGACGAGTACCATGACAAGTGAATAAAATAATCAAAAGGGTCACAAAGTAATTTGGCCACAAAATTATATATTTCACTTCAATGTAGGCCTATTCAGAAATAATAGTTATTAATAATAATAACAGTCATTAATAATAATGACCATTACAACTGCATGGACAAAAAGCATAATAAAATAAATATCAAAAATAATTTAAGATATACAAAACAAGATCTGTTCACCTAACCTGTCATTTGGGGAAGTCAGTGGGACAACTGGGCATGTGGTTTATTCTTAATGAGAGTTTCAAAGTCTGGGAGAACAGTAGACAGAGCTACCCTCAGATCATGCTCAGTGTCCAGTCTGTTTCTCTGCTTTGCCTTGAGCTGCAACCAGGTGGAAAAGCCACTTTCACACAGATATGTTGTGCTGAATGGTAGGAGCGTTTTGACTGCAAGAGGTGCAAGGAATGGATACTCACTCATCACATCGCTGCACAAGTGGGAAAGGGTTACCCCTCCAAATCTCTTTTTCATCGTCTGGTCACATGACAGCTCCACCAGCTGATGCTCTTCGTTGCTCGGCATTGTGATGCTTTCCATGTCGATGCGGAAGAGGTTGCATATCCAAGCATCATTATCTCTGAATTTCTCAGGGAAGTAGTGGTCAAACCAAGCTTGAAGTTTAGTAAGATCCTCACTGAGGGTTTTTTTCAAGTCACTTTTGGCCGCGATGTCCAGCTGCTGTACTTCATGGCAAGCTTTCGGAAACATGTCCAGTCTATCTTCGGATAAATAATTTACCCAGTGTGATTTTTTTTCTTGAATGCAGCGATTTTGTTTGACTGTTCAAAAATATTGTGTCTTGTTCCTTGCATAGACACGCATAGACACGATATGCAACTCGTGCCAGCTAGATTTTGTTGTCAAATAGTTCAGCATATGGGGAGTTATTCCCTGAGACGAAGGTGGCGATTTCTGTTTTAAGTTCATAAAAATGTGACCTTACCCCGTGATAGCCAGCGGACTTCTGAGTGACTTGCATGTGCTCGGAGCCCAAATCTTTACACAGCTTTGAGAAGCAGCGGCTGTTTTTTGCACTCCGTTTTATGTGGCCTCGTCAAGCACCGGCACCATATCCTTGGCCGCCAGCGCTTCACGGTGCAAAAAGCAGTGGTTCCACGTTGCATTAGGTCAGTGGTTCCCAAACTGTGGTACGCGTACCCCCAGGGGTACTCCACGTGACACAGGGGGTACGCGGAAAAATGCAAAAGAAAAAAAATTAAAAACATGGTTTGTAAAGAGCCTCATTACATGTTTAAACTGGCGGATAAATAAGTGCCTCTTCACTCACTGCGCCAGTCTGAAAAAT